>MVJL01007263.1:0-26575 GCA_002156465.1 Macrocentrus cingulum | reverse complement strand
TTTTTTTCGCTTTCTCAACCGTAAATAAAATTTAATTTAATAAAATTAAAATTAATATAAATAGATTTTATATGGAAATGGTCATAATTGAGAAAATTTCATCAAATCAAATCAATGCAAATTGAAATTGATAGAATAATAATTTTAACATTTAATTTATAGCTCTAAAAATTTTATCATAACTTTAAAAGTATGTTTCTATTAAAAAAAAAAAAAAAAAAATTAATTTTTTCTACTATTTATAACTGAAATGTATTTAAACTAAAATATTTTCATTTAAAAATCGACGTTTTTCGAGATAAAAATGAATTTTAATTGGATTAGTTGAATTTTAATTTTTTTAAAAACGTAAAATTTTCAAAATTTGTTAGATATCTTGTCAATTTGTTGTTTTGCGAGCATCCTCCCTCAAAAAAAAAAAAAAAAATACAAAATAATCTTACCTGAACCATACAATACTGTTGAGGATCCACTTTGTCAAGGCCATATTTAGCCAACATTTCTCTAACAACTTGAGCAGCAGAATCTCGTATACTCAACAAAAGTGTCTTGTATGGCACATCCTTGCACAGAGCCTCACCGTAAATTTTCAAAGTTCCACCGGTGTCTGGGCCACCATCTTTACTGCGAAACTGTTGCAATTTCCTCTCTAATTTCTGTTGACGCCTTCGACGCATTACCGCCTCAGGGTTTGATATACTCCTCGTAAAACTTGTTTCCGGCAATTCTAAAATTGAATAAAGATTGAAAATAAAAGCCTCTACCCCCCAAACTTGAAACAGTCGAATAACATCGATTGCAAAGCAACATGGCAACGCAAATGTGCTAATCGATGATGACTTAATCTCTATTGCGAGGCAAAAAGCAACTGTGACTAAAAATAACTTTTATATAAATTAAATCAAATAAATATTTACCAGTGTAAAGCTTCTCAGCAACTCCATTTTGATCTACAGGCCCAGAATTTTCATCCTGCTCAAGACTCTTTATTCTACTAAGTTTTTCCTGTTTTTTCATTTGTTTTTTCTCACGTTTACTTAATTTCCGTCGAAAACTCGTGCCTTCAGCAAAGCCAACGCCTTGTGCATTGGTTTTATCGTCAATTCGACGTAATAAAAAACGACCTTCACGATCATCTATGTGCCAATTTAGCTGCACAAGTAAAGGCTTCTCTTCCATACTCAACTTTCTTTCTTCTGCAATATAAAAAATATTTATAAAAATATTTAAATTTTTTTTAGATTATTTAAGTTTACAGGAAAATAATAAATTTTACCTCCATTTTCATGGATTTCATAGAGTGCGTATTCAGGAATAGAAAGCATTCTCATATCAGGACGGAATTTTTCTATGAGAATTTCAATCACAGCTTGACTTGTTGCATCGGAAGCTACTCTAATACATTTAGTCGCGACTTTTTGGCCGCTATCTTGGAAATAAAACCTCATAACTCCGTGAAACTCCAAATCCTGTAGGATATATTATAAAAATTACTATTATAATTTAATAAATTAACTTGAAATTGAGAATTTAATGGAAAATAAATTATTTAAAATATTTAAAAATTTTTTAATTTTATAATATATAATTTAATATATATAAAAAAAATATCCTCTTTTTTTTCTCACAATTTTTATTAATTATAACTCTATTTTCAAATTTTTAATTTATTTAATTAATTAATTAATTAAATAATGGTTATTTTAGAATTTTCTCTTTGAAATTTTTTTTTTAATTGAACAAATATTTTCTTTTTTCATTCCATATATGTCAAAAAAAAAAAAAAAAAAAAAAAAATTGGGAATATTGATTTTTTTTTTATTAATATTTAAAATATTTGAAATTAAAAAAAAAATTTAACAGTAATTTTCTTCACTTGATTTCACGAAATAGACAATATATAGAAAATTACCTCATTAGGTTCTGAGAGCTCAAAGAGGTCCAGGCGATTGGCATTCCATTGCTGGATGACACCACGAAGAGCCTCACGTTCAGCTTTTTTATTAGCCGCTTCCGCAGCCATTCTGCGAAAAAGACAAAAAAATTTGTTATTATTCAGAAAAAAAAAAAAAACAAAAAAACAAAATAATAAGTTTTGCGCACGGTAAACTTCATCTTTTATCGTTTTTCGTTATGGAATGTGATCGTAACGAAAAATGGGTTACAAGTATATAAACAGTACACAGAATTAACGGATTTTTTTTTTTTCACTTTAGATTTATACAATGTTAAAAAAAAATATTTGTTGAAAAATTTTAACTAACAGTATTTTACAACTATCATATAAAATTTGACATTTCAACATTGAAATAACATACAAGAAATTTTATTTTTAATATAAATTAATGAAGTTATTTAAAAAAAAAAAAATCGATTTCACAATTGAATTTTTAAGATTTTAAATAAATTTTCAAATTTTTGCAAGTATAAAAATTTTTAACGATAAAATTATTAAAAATTTTATTAATATTTAGACTTTTATTACATTTTTTTACAATATTTATGTGAAAATAGATTTAATATCATAGAATTTTCAATGCTGACTTATTCAATGAATTGAAAAAATTGCGATATGATTGTACCGTATTTTTAATCAATTTTATGATTTTATGATTGATGGAATGGTTATACAGATGACACCGTATATTCCCTATAGGTTTTACTTTGATTACTCAATGTGATGAAGTTAAATGACTATGTGCATTGGAATGACAGTTACATCCTGTACGTAGAGACACGTATACTGTACATGCATGTTCGTTTGTACGTCCGGAATGATAATTGAGGCCATGTAACTCAATTGTCATGAATAAATGTGATACTGGAAGCGTGAGACTATGCCAAATTATTTACTTCTCACATCTATACATGTGTTTAAAATATTCATAGCAGAATTCATAATTAAAACGAAAAAAACAAAGACTAAACTCAATTGGAACACAAATTTTTTTTTTCTTAATTTAAATTAATAATACGGATGAATCAATTTTACCAAAAAAAAAAAAAAAAAATTACTGTATATAAACATGGGGGTTATCAATTTTTTTTAAATGGAAAATTTTTTATGGAATTTCAATGACAAAAAAAAAAAAAAACATTTGTCAACAAATAAAAAATAGATCAAAATTTTTAATTTTACAAATTTTTTTATAATTTTTTAGATATATTTAACAGTTATTTAAAAATTGCATTAAAAAATCAAAATTAAATTTATAAACATAGATTTTTCTAAAATGTCAAAAAAAAAAAATAATAATATTGAAAATTATAAATAAAATTGAGAAAAATTCAAATTATAACATGTTTATAAATTTATAAACAAAATTTCTCAATTTTCAAACTAAAAAACCATAATATACTCACACTTCAAGAACAGTCATAATTAATCCAATAAAATATAAAAATTTAAGTTTAAGTCCATTAAAAACTCGAAAAGTTCATATTCATCACGATAATCCACTTTTAACTAGTCCACTATAATTATATATATTCGAGAACATTAAAAAAAAAACAACAACAAAGCAGTGCACAAGTCTGCGCACATTCCTCATTACACCATTAATCCACACCCTGAACTACTTCACAATAACTATAGCATAGCGTTTTTTTATCATAAACGTCCATGCGAAGATTGCCTCTGAATATTTCAAAGGGCCCTTTGACGTTTAGTTTCAAGAGTCTGAAAGATTGTAACCTTCTTCAATCACCAGCAACTTCAACTATTAAAACTGCTTGTGAACGGTCGAGGCATGATACGACATTCCAAAATGGGAATATAAGTCAGTAGAAAATAAACAGAAAGCGTTTTACAGTGTGTAAAATATCTAGATAGACATTTCTACTATACCAAGCCTGGATAAGTCACTCGCGATAACAATACCGTAGTACTAACATCAAAAAGTAAAGGCAGTACAACACGTAGATTGCATATAGTACTATGGCTTTCACTTTTTCCACTCGAATTCGTCACTGCATATATCGCCCGATGGAATGTTCTATGTGTGTAAAAGAGGGATCCATGACTGAACTGGTCCGAGGTAACCGGTATCTCCGCGGGGACTTGAGAGTGGGGAGTAGTGGGGGCAGAGAACGGCCAGTCCCCCACTAGTCTTCAATACGTCACACTCGAAATTCACTGGTTTATAAAAGATCTTGCGTAGAAACGAAACAATTGAGCTCAACTGATAGAATTTACATATTTATAAGCACTTGGCGTAAGTTTCTAAACATATTGTAAAGCAGCGGTAATTGTGTGCTATGGGGACGAAACTTTTGCGATACACTCCTGAAGATTTAACGTCACCAATCGCCGTCGTAAGTCCCGCATGGTGGTTCCCAGCCAGGTGCGACAGCGTCACGCTTAGTTGCATGAGAACCTTCCGGTGAATATTTCCGTTTAAATCTCATCACATGCACTTGGCAGACTTGGGTAATTTCAATTTTTTTTATCATATCAAAAAAATATTGCATTATTACAAGTTAATTTGAAAATATTGTTTAAAAATGTCTAAAGCTTAAAAAACTCAGACTTTTTTACTTGCAAATATCTCGATAAGGATGCTAGTTAGAGAAATTTTGTTAGACATTGATTTTCTAGCTAATAAAATTCTCTAGAAAAAAGGTTACTTGAAAAAAATCTTTATCTTCTTTAGTTTTAAAGATATCATAGTTTAAAACAGTAAAAGAATTTTTCTTTACGTCATTTTAAGTTTAAAAACGCAATATCAGATATTTTATGGTAAATTTGACTTCTTTTTTTTTTTTTTTTTTTATAACTTTTAAGGATGAATTTTTCAAGATATCCATGAAAATTTTTTAAATATATAAGTTTATTCTTTTTTACGAAAAGATTTTATTTAAAAATTTATCTCATAACTGTAAAATCATAAGGTTTTTATATTAATAAGTGGAATTTTTCTCATGGAAATAATAACAATAACCAAATCTCACGTTTAAATGTTCTATTAGACTTTATGGATATGTTCACTCTTCCAAGAAGACAACAGAGACCTTGAATGCCTCCTAGTTCTCTCATCGCAAACTCTTGCTTGTACTTTTTCTCCGTTTTTTCCTCAACTAATAATCCACATCTTTGTCTCTATACAACACATATTATGGTTAATTATACAGTTAAGGGCATACACAACGAACGAGTCAAAACATTCTTTCCACACACATGCCCCTCTTACACATCGTAGACTTACTTGCATTTCCGCTATATACTTTGTCTATAACGTTTTATCTCAAGTACTCTTTCGCAACCCTTCATGTTCTTTCGTTCTTTGCTATATTTTTTAACCCGTCTCTAATTTCCTTACATCAAAATACAGATAAGTTATCAAAATTATTTAGAAAAATAAAAAAATTCCACAGTCAAATATAAAATTCTAATAAACAATTAAAAAAAAAAAAACTTGAAATCTAATGAAATTAAGATTTTTGTGGCATGAAGTTAAAATACTTAAAAATTAATTAAATTTCTGTAGAATAATTCTATAAAAAGTTTTTTCACTCAGTTATTTTGAAAAAATAAAAATTTTTTTTTTTTTTTTTTTTCGGATTTCTTAATAAAATTTGCGAATTTTATATGAAAAAAAAAAAAAAATACTTTCTTCACTTAAATGTTGATAAAAAATAAATATTTTGTATTTTTATCAATAATAAAACAGTGAAAGAAGTTTTTGGACATTTGCAGTGTTTAAATGCGAGAAAAAATTGTAATTATCTTAATAATAGACAACAATCTAATAAAAAAACGAGTATTTTAATGATCTTTGATAAACAAAGAATTTATAATAATAATTGCAAAGAATTTATATAATAATAAAATTTTTTTTACACCCTCCTAAGTTATTTTCTCAAAAATGACGTCCAATTTTCCTATGTTCCTTAGACAATAAGACATCCAGTACAGCTGTAATATTTAAATTTCTAAGAAATCTACTAAAAACTGCTGTAAAATTGGAAAAAAAACATTAGTATACAAACATACTGTCAATTTATCGTATATTGAATTAACTTTCGTTCTCGATAAATCATGCATGCTAACAAACTAATGACGATGTGTCAGACTGTCTGGCAAATGGTGTCATGGGAAAATTAGTTCATATATTGAGATATTTCATGACGCACAGGAAGTAATACGAGAGTGGATAGAATTCTCGAATGGCCGCAATAATCTTCAGGAGAAAATGCGAATGAAAGTTACTGTATATGCAGACATACACAGAATAATAACATTAATCGTACAACCATTAAAAAAAAAAAGGTTTTACAGCTACTATTAAATATTAATATACGATTTAAACAAACCAAAACTCATTTTCCTACAATAAGTATACCATCATATGCAGTTACGATTCATAAATCACGAGGGGGTGCTTCTGATGAAGTTATGTATATGCAAATATTCGATGAATCACTTGTAGCAATTATTTTGTATTGTCTCGAGTCACAAAAGCTTTATAGACGAGTGTATAGACATTGTTTTCATAGATAGCGTTGGAAGATTTTATCATAGACTGAATTAACCTCAATTTTTTTTTGTTTTTTGATAATCACGCATTGTTTTGCATGTGAATAAGTGTTGGATAATTGTTTTTATATCAATATACAATCTTAATATTGTCATTAAAAATATACAGTAGTCATAGCTGTCAACAAAACACGTGGGCACTTGATTTATTGCATCTATGTAATAAAATCATGGTGTATACGATAAAAATAGTATTGTAACCGTGACATTTTTGTAAGTAATTGACTATTTTTGTTTTTCAGATCATGTATTAAAAAAAACATATGGTTTATCATTTTTTTTTTTTTTTTCAAGCTTTTAAAAAAATTAGGCTGTTAAAAGGATTTTTAAAAGTCGCTCACGAATTTTTAAATCTTCAAAAAAAAAACAGGTTAAAAAGTGATTGTAGAAAATTTTTTGTTGTTCAAATCTCAAAATTATATAAATAAAACTTGAATTTTTTTGAATTATTTTAAAATTTATAATAAATTTGTAGGTGAAAATTTTTACATTTTATATAATTAGTGATTTTTAAAAATTTATAAAAATAATGTATTTTTAAACAATTTCTAAATTTTAAAATTGATAAACAACCTCTAAAAAAATTTTTTATCAATTAATTTTTTAAAAAAAAACTTTGATAATTTTATAAACTGCAATTTTGTCACAGGAGAGCCTAAAAACACCGGTTTTTTCTTATAATATCGCATTTTGACTATTTTTGCAGATTTTAAAATACGTGAGTAACTTTAAAAAATACTTATATATTAGACGGAATTTTTTAAAAAACTTTTTAAAACATGATAAACTATTTTGTTTTGTTTTTTTTTTTTTTTACGTGGTTTTTAATGTTCACAAGAATATTTCATTCACCCGTTTTACTTACGCGCGAAACGACCATTCAATATATATACATACATCCGCCAATATTGCTCTCCATATCCTATAAACAACTCAGCTTTCTCGAGATTGCAAAAGTATTTTACTTCAAAATAATAAAAAAAAAAAAAGTATCCTCAATAAAATTTATTGATTATACTTTATTATCAAGAAACTATAAAAAAAAGAATCGACCAATAATGAATTCATAAAAAACAAAGAAAATTTAACTTTAAAAAATAATGTAGATTTTCATAAGTATCATTTACATAATTTAAATAAAATAATACTATATAAAAAAATTTTATGCTCCAATATTTCGGTTAGTTGTGACAGAGGATAATTTCAAACTTTCTAATTTTATCCCAACTTTCACCATAATTAAAATTTTAAAAAATATAAATAAACAAAATTAAGTATACAGATAAAAAAAAAAATTAATTTACTAAAATTTTAAATTAATTGAATCAGTTGAATATCTATCTAGAATTTCAGAACATTTTCATCGAATAATTGTAACTTTAACGTTAATCTAGATCAACGCAAATATGTAGTTATATAGCGCTTAACAATCTCCTTCCTACTTACACATTTTATCTAGACACTGCGGGCGAGTGATCTGCATGAAACTATTTGTCATATCCAACAGTCACATATACAAGTTCATCAACCCGTAACTGCGAATAATTTTTATTTATCATCCCAATTGATTCAAGAGATTAAATCCATTTGCAAGACTGAAAAAAGAAAAAAAAAACCTTTTTTATCCTATCTACTCAAAAAATGACCTATTTTGTATACCCCTTATTGCGAGCGTGAAGTGAAGTTTATTTTATCACTAACTTGAGCCATTTTTTGAAGAGCGCAAATTTGTTTTTTACACCCTAGGGCGTAAAACTCGCGGGGCGTAAAGTGGATTTTTACGCTCAAGGGCGTAAAATATCACTTTTAAGCCCTAAAGCACGAGATTAAAAATAAGTAACAAACAATAGGATTCTAGAACGAAAAAATAATTAATTAATTGAGGTACTTCAAGGAGTATGTTCACGAATTGAAATTATTCAATTATCTCGTGTGATTCACAGCCTGTAAATCCTCATCATCATCATCACAGATGTAAATGAGAGGAGAAATGTAGCAGAAGGGTATATAAAGTTCGTTGACATCTCACAGAACGTGTGTGGAACCTGCGGTGGTGGTGCGCGTTTAAAGGAAATAGGGGGATCATTATGTCAGCGTGACAGAGCACATAAGACTTCTTTTCGCGACTGCTGCCACCGACCTTCATTATTCAGCAAGCCAAGGCATTCAGAAACGCGGTAAAAAGGCCCTCTTTGTAAAGTCTCCATACACATATATGATAAAAATTTGCAAAGGCAGGTAGAATTGTGAAAGATTGGTATAAAAATAAGCCATGTTGCATTTGGTTATTGTTACACTTCCATTTTTAAATTCAATATTGCATATGATAATATTTTTTTTTTTTGCCACGGCTGTCAATAAAACTTGATGTATATATATTTTTTTTTTTTTTTCGATTTTTCAAGCGACATAAATTTCCTATGAGAAATAGTTTTTTATTTCGGATTGGAATAACTATAACTGCTGTCGTCGTACACATATACGTTTTTCCAATACTTATATTGATTTTTGTCAATCTCATAACAAGACCACGAAGACAAACAATTAATGCGATTATCATCGGATCAGATGTACCTAGTACTGATTCCTTTCTTTTTTTTATTTAAAAAAAATAGGGTAAATGTACCATTTATTGATGGATTATGAAAAATTTGGTTAAAAATGATTATTATTTAAATAATTTTTGGTGTTTAAGCCTCAATGAACACATAATTATATTATTTAAACATAATATTTTCGATTTATAATTTTTTTTAACAATTAAAATATAGCAATAACATAAAAATCTAAAGAAATGTCGCGTAAGTAAAAAAACACTAATTAATGACCGGTCATCACCAATTAATGACCGGCCCTGTTTCGGTTAATGACTGCTCGACAAATATTATTAATAAACTGTGCAAAGAAATAAATTATAAATTTTTAGGCATTGAAATTATTTAAACTAATCGATAATTAATCTATAGAGTCACTTTATAGGAATAATATAGAGTGAATTTTGTTTGTTTTGACTCAATCATAAACGAGTGTTTGAGGTTAGATGAACTTGAGCCGATCATTAACCGGTGAAACACCGTTTGTAATGCGCATGTTCCAGTTAATCACCGATTTTAGCTAGTACACGTACTTAATAATTAATTTCCGATTCCTACAACTACCCACTCATCTGAACAATGATACACGCGTTTTCCGCACAAAATTTGCAATCAATTAGTATTTTTTTTCATCATCTAAAAGACCCGTATTTTTTTTATTTTGTCAATTTAAGTGGCCAGTAGTCATTAATTGGTATACCCGGTGAGAAACTGGTAAAAAACATTAAAGTTTTTCACCCTAAAATTTCAAAAAATCCACCTCAATCTCCAACATAGCATTTATTAGAATTTAAAATAAAAAGTATTATTGAAAAATAAAAGTATACTCTAATTATCAAAATACACTATAACTAATACATGCTCGTATGGCTCGTGCCCACATTTTTTATTTTTTCATATCTCACACTTAAAAACATCACTATATGTGACGCACGTGAAAAAATAATTTGAAGAATAAACTTGACGACCTTGACGATACCTATGCTGGAACTTTCGATAAGTCGAGTGTAGCATGAAAGAGCGGATAAAAGACAGATTCGCAAAGCAAACGGACATTGAAGACGTTGAAAGGCGATGAAGAAAACGCAAATGTGCTACATAGCGTATACGATCATATATGTAATGAAAAGCAGACTGTATGCATGCGTGAAGACCATAATAAACAGCACCATATGATACGCTGTTGTATTTATTCAATTTCTAAGAATTAATGCAGCTTGATAAAATTCTTAAACATATGATTCAAAATAGAATTTGATCTCTATGTAGGAATTAATCGAGATATAGTTTTATTATGGGAAGGAGAAAAATCAAAATTTCCATATAATATACGATGTGCAAGTATAGATATTTAAAACTTCAGATGCCTGATGGAATGCTGTCTTGATAATTTATGAAGGAGCGGCTGATGGTATTATCTTCAAGGTGCATTGTCAAGAAATATTTCTGAGGCGCTTGAAATAGAATAAATTGACGATACTATTGTCTTGGCTACTTCTACTGACAAAATTATAAATTATAAATTGTTGGAAACTACTTGTAACTATTACATTTTTCAGTTGAACAGCATGACCACGGTCAAATCTAACAGCACCACCAAGAAAAATGGCAGTTTGTTCGAGGATGTGCCTAGTAGCACGTCGATCAACATTTGTCGCCGGTGTCACAGGTAGATATCGTTTTTGTAAGTGTGTATAAGTGAATTCTGATTTTTTTTCTTTGGGTTTTAGGTCTGGCTGTCCTACCCCACCTCTGCCCAGGGATCCCTTTGCTCCCTTACCCCCGAAAATCTCCGTTTTACCACCGACTCCTGATTACTGCTCAACGACTCAGCTCAAAAATGGCCCTCATCACAGTCCTAGTCATGCTAGTGTCAATTGCACGGCTACTGATGAAAATAACACGGAAAATGGGAGCGAAGACGAGCTGGATTGCGATGGCGAGCCACCCTACAGGTTTTTCTTCTATAACTCGCGAAAGAAAGCAAAAATCTCAATATTTAATACTGGAGAAAAAAAAAATTTGTTTTTCAACAGGAAGAAAAAGGCAGAAGCTTTGTCTGAAACATTAGAAAATGGAGAAAAAAAGGCAGATTTTTTTTTTTTTAATTTAAATTTTAGCTTTTTTTAAATTTTTTACATTTTTTTTTTTTTTTTTTTTTTTTTCAAAACATTTAGAAACTGTACGAAAATTGTTGTTTTTTTTTTTGTTTGCAATTTTTTAATTTTCAAGTAATTCTCAAAATTAATTTTTGCAATTCTCTAAAATTAATTCAAAATAGTTAAATTAAAAAAATTTGATTGTAACCTTTGAAAAAAAAAAAAAAAAATTTTTTTTTTTCGAATTTTGACAAAAGACTACATAGCACAAGAAAAATTTCACTTTTTCTTTAATACCGTATCTACTTATAGTTATTGAGTTTATAGACAAAAAATTCTAGAGATTTTTTTTTTCCTTCTGCATTAAGTGCTTGAATTTTTTTATTTGAAATTTTTTTTTCGTCAAATTAATACTCAAAAATTATTCTAACCAGCAAAAAAGTTTTCATTTAAATGGTATATAAAAATAGCAACAAAAATCCTATATCCCCGAGGCAACAAAAAACTTTAATCTACCCCCTAACACTTCAATTCTTCATAAATAAACACCCTAATTAAAAAAAATAGTAGCAACATCAAATTATTTCTCATCAAAAATCACCAGAAAAATTATAAATTGAGAAAAAATTATAATTTCAAATATCTAATCATAAATTCTACTTACCTACGCATCTTAAACAAAACAAAAAAAAAATACATTTTTTATCACTGTAAATTTTCTCTCCAGTGATTAAGCCTAGAGTTGATAGATGACGTGTTTTTAACGAGGAAAATTATATTAGTTGTCCAAGGCAATAAATGCTCCACAGCGTTGTCAACATGTGACTCTACACGGATACCCGTACCCACCCATGTTTACCAAAGCTTGTCTTATCAGCTGAAGAATTTGATCACTCTTAACTAGTGTAAATACACCAAAAAAAAAAAAAATTTCTAATTCAAAAAGACATTTTTTTCCATTTCAGTCACCACAATCTAACTATAATTCACTTTAAAACACTACTTCTAATTAATTGTAGAAATAAATGAACCAAAAATATCATTCAATCACTCATTTCTACAATAAACAATGTCGTCATACTCCTTATCAAAGATATCCAACCTGATAAACTTGGATTTTCAAACTCCACAACAATTTTTTCAAGCTATAAAATCATGAAAAAAAAAAAACGTATTCAAGATGATAGTATTGTCAAAATGTAAATTTCGACAGCAATAAATTGAAGATAAAACAAGAGGTTCAGTTAAGAATTATAAGAGTCTTTAGTACACAGGTATTGTAGAGCACACGCTGGTGCTCACATTTGGCAACGGCGCATTCGGCGACGCGCTTCAGTAGGAAAAAAAAAAAAAGTTGCAAGGTGAAACGACATTACTTGAATTTTATGATCAATTTAAAAGTTTTTTTTTTCATCTGCCAAGAAGCAAAATCACATATTGAAAAAAATATAGAATATAAAAATTTACCTTTTGAAAAAATGTACACATATTTTCAGGTAAAAAAAAAAATTTTTTTTTCAACATAAAAAAATTACGGTACAAATTTATCTACGAGAAATACAGTAGTTTTACCTTAATTATCCAGTTGGATGGAATTTGTAGTTGAATAAGAGGAGAAACGATTTCTCCTTGAGTATATAATTACTCCGAGACTTTAAAACACTCGTATAATTCTTGTTTGCACACGAAAAAACATTTTCCACTTGGGCATTTTAATATTTAACAATGATAACAACACTGAAATAACGAAAAACTTGAAAACACCGGATTTACGTGCTCTTTTTCATCAAGCAAAGGCTTTTTTCGAATCACAAACTAACCTAAAATTCAGTATGCACACACACTTTGTTACCGCCACTGCGAAGTAAAAAGTTTAGCGAAATATCATTGAACACTTACTCACTCACGTTCTTTCCAGCGTGTTATACGCGGTTTCTTTGTATTCGCGATTGTCAGGTACGCGTGCAGAGAGTATATGCTTGTATTCCGCGATATAAACGATATACTCCACGAAGCCTCACGCAGTGACTGAGAAAGTTTTTTCTCTCACGAAATTATGCGCAGAAACAAAATGCAGCGCAACGAAACCGCGTCGCTTTAATGCGCATGCGCCAAATTAAAATGGCTTTAACGCGCGAAAATTCAAAATTGTTTTTTTTATCATAGTAGTATAAAAAAATTTATTTATCGTATTTTTATTGAAAATTTTTTATCAAAAAATAGAAAAAAAATTTCTATCGCATTTACTTAGATATTAAAAATTTTGTTGAAACATATTTTTATTTATTATAACTACTAAAATTAATGTTTTTTTTTTTTTTTTTCATACATAAAATTCATCTTTTATTTTATAAATAATAAAAAACAATATTATGATTTGAGAAAAAATTTATTTTTAAATACTACGCGGATAAAGTCACACACAAAAAAGAGAGGCGTGTGTGAAAAAGGTTTGAAATTCCATCGATAGAGGGCAGATCACGTGAAAGTTGTAGTTGTCCTCCGACCTCTGAGTCGTGTGACAGAGGAAGCGTGGTTAACTGAAATCCCGAAGGTAAGCCGATATTTATTTTTGGTTTTTTCATCCTCGCAATGGGCTCCCACAGTGATTTTAACTCGCGCGATGGTTTTGCTGGGTGTTAACTGTAGTAAAGAGTGCCTCGGGCGGGTTTGATCGCTGTAGCAGCAGCAGCAGCAGCAATGGCTACGGAAACGTAGGTGAAGCTGGGACATAAGGCATACGGCAATCGGGCATCTTGTTTCTGGTCGAGTCCCCTCTTTTTTTTTTCACCCTGAAATCATTCAATCCACCCAGCCAAAAAACATCTACCAAAAAACTCTATAAACAAGAAAAAAAAAAACGGAAAAAATGTGCCACGTGTGTGTCCTGCGCTGTTGTGGTTAATTTACAGTGTCAACGAAGCTCTGCAACTAATTTTTATTATCTCAAATTTATCACTTCTCTTATTCCCGCTCTTTTATATTATATCATTTATTTATTATAAACTAGACAATTTTATTTATTTTTTTTACCATCAGGACTAATTACGGTACGAACATCAAAACAATGAGCAGTTCCGAGGAAGTTTCTTGGATTTCATGGTTCTGTGGTCTACGAGGCAATGAATTTTTTTGCGAGGTAATTTTGAAAAATTTTTTTTACATATTTAATATATCAAATTTCATTTTTAAATGTGAATTTTTTTATTATTTAGGTCGATGAAGATTATATTCAGGATAAATTTAATTTAACTGGCTTGAATGAGCAAGTTCCACATTATCGTCAAGCTCTGGATATGATTTTAGACCTGGAGCCTGGTAAAATTCATTTTTGCATTGTTAAAATAATTGTAAATTGATGATTAATTTTTTTTTCCGGCAGATGACGACCTCGATGACAACCCTAACCAATCTGATTTGATTGAGCAAGCAGCGGAGATGCTTTATGGATTAATTCACGCTCGTTACATCCTGACAAATCGCGGAATTGCTCAGATGATTGAGAAATATCAAGCAGGAGATTTTGGTCATTGTCCACGAGTGTATTGCGAAGCCCAACAAATGCTACCTCTCGGCCTGAGCGATCTGCCAGGTGAGGCCATGGTAAAGAGTTATTGTCCAAAATGCATGGATGTATACACTCCAAAAAGCACAAGACATCATCACAATGACGGCGCTTACTTCGGAACGGGATTTCCGCACATGCTTTTTATGGTTCATCCGGAATATCGGCCGAAACGCCCAACTAATCAATTTGTACCGAGGTAAGAAAATTTTTTTATTCATTTCTAATAATTTAAATAAATAAATAAATTTTTACTAGCTAGAAATAACTGTTTAGTTAACTAAATTAACGCGTTTTGTTGAATATCATATTAATCATTCATTTGAGAAAAAAAATTAATGATATCTTTTTTCTTATAAATTTAATTTTCTAACTTTTTTGTTTAAAACTTTTTTCTCTTAGATTCATAGAATAAAAGTTATTTGACTTTAATTATTAAGAAAGCTACTAGAAATTTATATCAATTTATTTCCTACATGTGATTAGTTTTTAGCTAATATTTGGTTAACCGCTGTTTTTAGATGAAAAATGCTTAAGACCTTTTTTCTTTGAAATTAAATTCTCTAACTTTTTTATTTAAAACTTTTTTTTCTAGGATGAATAGTTAAAAAGTTATTTGATATTAATCACCGACAATGATTGGTGGAAAATTGTTTTTTATCTGTTTTATCGTAGAAATAATTGATTAATTAATTTGTTGCAGATTATATGGTTTTAAAATTCATCCACTAGCTTACCAAATGCAACAGCAATCGGCAGCAACTTTCAAAGCACCTCTTCGTGCTCTTTATGGTAATGGAAAACGTTAAAAAAAAAAAATTACAATCATACGGAGCAAGAAAAAGCTAGAAAAATAAAATCTTTACGTGAAATTTACATCAAATATCACGTTAAATCATCGGTATTGATCTTTTTTTTTTCACAATTTTTTCAATTTATTCATTTTAATGAAATATTATTTTTTATATCAATATTGCTATTTACCTTTTTCTGTTCATTGGATACAAAATTAAACATCTGTTCTGCAATAATCGATCTTAAATGTATCCTTGAAAAAAAAAAAGGAGGTCTACAAAGAAAAAGTGTATTAAATTCTTTTAGATCTCTTGTGTTATACTTTGTTTGTTTTTTTTTTTTTGTTTTGTAATAGAGAAAAAAAAATCTAGCGTTTTTCAAAGATTTTTGAGTGTTCGAGGTGATTACAATGAGACAATTTATCTAGTAATTAAGATGGAACTTTTGAGTGAATGCGTTGTAAAAGCGAAAAGTAGCGAGAAAAAAAAAATGATAATTTATGCGTGAGTTTAATTAATGAATTATTCTGTAATGACAAAGTTCGTAAATTGAAACAAAATGATTTTAACAGTTAGAATGAATAAAAGATAAAATTAAATTGAAAAAAAAAAATTGGCCAAGTTCCATAATCAATTTATAAGTTACATAGAAATCCAAATACACATTTTCGCAGTGTTAATAATTAATTAATTAATTAATAAATCTTATGAAAAAAAAAAAAATGGCGAAATTGGTTTCTCAAAATCTATCCTTACAATCTATTTTCAGGAGTTTTTAAATATAAAAAAAAAAAAATCATATTAAATTGGAAAATTTATTTTATAAATGTATTTTTAATAATTCTATTTTTTAAATTAATTGCTTAATAAGTAGTTATTAATGAGAAAATTTTTATTTTTATGTAATAAATTTTTTTTTGAAAATTAATGAAATGTGTACCTTATATGTAAGTAATATCAGATAGTCAAAGGGATTCGCGGTGGTCTATCGGTTTAAGGGTTCACGCGCGACGACTGAGGGCGCGGGTTCGTTCCCTTCGTGCTGTACTTTTTTTTTCTTCAAATTAGCATTGTTTATCTTCTGCAGGGTTTTTTTTTATAATATAACAATTAATTTACTTTATTTAAGCAATTATCTTAAGCCTGAATAGAAAAAAAAATGTTTTCTTTCTAACTTTAGTTTTTTGGATATTGTGGCTAGGGATCAATAGTTACAGAAAATTTTACTCTACGTTTTTTATAGAAAATTAAATTTCCTACAATTTATGTTGAATACGATTCTGCAATATCTCGCGTATTTACCGAGTTATTACGGAAAAACTAAAATCAATATTGGTTTTTTAACAATAACTCGATAAATAAGAGAGATATGGAAAAATAGTACTCTTAATAAATTGTTGAAAATCAAATTTTCTACAAAAAACGTTTCACAAAATTTTCTGTAACTATCAATCTTTGGCCGGAAATCGCGAAAAACTGAATTGAAAAATGAGAAGGGGGGACCCTTCTCATTTTTTCGAAAATTTATTTCACCGTAGAGCATCGGGGAGTTGCTTAAAAAATAGCAAATTAATTCTAATACAAGATTCAGTAGAAAAATCTGCATAAAAATGCGTTCTTCCGGTGTTTTTTAAAGAAAAACGTGGATTTTAGGACACGTGGCGCCATCTAGCAGCCGGCGCGCCGAACTAATCAGCAAATATTGTGTTTTTTCGTTTTTCCTCGATATCTCGCGAAATAAAGGCGATATCGAAAAATATCATTCTTTATAAATTATTTAAAATTGAATTTTCTACAAATACTAAAGAATAAAATTTTTTGTAGCTCTCAATCTGTAGCCAGAAAATGCAAAAAACTAAATTGAAAAAAATATTTTTTTTTTTGTCATCAAAGGTAAGTAATTACTCTAATTATTATTTATATGTGATAAAAAGTAATTTTAACCAAGAAATTCGCGTTATTTTCGTTTTTTTTCGAAGCCGAAAAAAATCGGATTTTTTGCGAGAAAATTTTCTTTTTTAGATGAATAAGTAATTTTATGGTATATTATTATTAATTACATTTATTGATACGATTTTACCCGATTTACAGAGCGAAAAAATCCGGTTTTTAAACAAAATTTTATTTTTTGCGACCGCAGCGCCATCTCACAGTAAGTAGCAGAATTATATTTTCATGAAAAATTCAGAAATTTGTGTAAAAAATTAGCTCCGCAATTTGCCACGGGGTGGCGCTGCGGTCGCAAATCATGATTTTTCGTTTTTCCTCGATATCTCGCGAAATAAGGGAGATATCGCAAAATGTTACTCTTTATAAATTATTGCAAATTAAATTTCCTACAAATTATGTTCACTAAAATTTTCTGTAGCTCTTAATCCGTAGCCAGAAAATCGAAAAAACTGAATTTGAGAAACTATTTTTTTTCTCGTGATTAAAGGCTGTTAATTACTCTAATCATCGATAACATATAATAAACAGTTGTTTAATCCACAAAATTAGCGTTATTTTAGTGTTTTTTCGACGCTTAAAAAATCTGACTTTTTTTAAAACACTAAAATAGCGCTCATTTCATCGATTAAACAGCTTTTTATCATATCTAATTAATAATCCAACTAATTAGCTGCCTTCAATCACGAGAAAAAAAACATTTTCCGATATTAAACAGCTTTTTATCATATCTAATTAATAATCCAACTAATTAGCTGCCTTCAATCACGAGAAAAAAAACATTTTCCGAAATTTAGTTTTTTGGGTTTCCTGGCTACAGATTAGGAGCTACAGAAAATTTTACTAGACATAATTTGTAGGAAATTTAATTTGCAATAATTTACAAAGAGTAACATTTTGCGATATCTGCCTTATTTCGCCTCTATAACGCCTTTTTGCTTTTTAGTACAAAAGGCTGGCGTCGCCCACCCCGCGGCAAATTACAGAACTAAATTTTCTATGAAAAATTCGCCGATTTGCCTGAAAAAATTAGTTCCGCAATTTGCCACGAGGCGGCGCTGCGGTCGCAAATCGTGATTTTTCGTTTTTCTATGAAAAATTCGCCGATTTGCCTGAAAAAATTAGTTCCGCAATTTGCCACGAGGCGGCGCTGCGGTCGCAAATCGTGATTTTTCGTTTTTCCGCGATATCTCGCGAAATAAGGCAGATATCGCAAAATGTTACTCCTTATAAATTATTGCAAATTAAATTTCCTACAAATTATGTTAGATGAAATTTTCTGTAGCTCTTAATCTGTAGCCGCAAAATGCAAAAAACTAAATTTCGGAAAATGTTTTTTTTTTCGTGATTAAAGGCTTCTTATTAGTCTAGTCTGTAGCTCTTAATCTGTAGCCGCAAAATGCAAAAAACTAAATTTCGGAAAATGTTTTTTTTTTCGTGATTAAAGGCTTCTTATTAGTCTAGTTATTAATTACATACAACAATAAGTTGTTTAATCTCAAAAAACTAAATTTCGGAAAATGTTTTTTTTTTCGTGATTAAAGGCTTCTTATTAGTCTAGTTATTAATTACATACAACAATAAGTTGTTTAATCCATTAAATTAGCGTTATTTTAGTGTTTTAAAAAAGTTAAGATTTTTTTCGCGTCGGAAAAACACTAAAATAACGCTAAATTCGTGGCTTTAACAACTGTTTATAGTATGTAATTAACAATTAGACTAATTAACTGCCATTAATCACTGCGTCGGAAAAACACTAAAATAACGCTAAATTCGTGGCTTTAACAACTGTTTATAGTATGTAATTAACAATTAGACTAATTAACTGCCATTAATCACGAAAAAAAAAACATTTTCTCAAATTCGGTTTTTTGGATTTTGTGGCTACGGATGAAGAGTTACAGAAAATTTTATATAACGTAATTTGTAGGAAATTGAATTTTCAATAATTTATAATCTCATTGTAAAACGCTATAGAGCCTTATTTCGCGAGATATCGCGGAAAAACGAAAAATCACGATTTGCGACCGCAGCGCCACCTCGCGGCAAATTGCGGAACTAAATTTTTCAGGCAAACCGACGAATTTTTCATGGGAAATTTAGTTCTGCAATTTACCGCGGGGTGGCGCTGCGGTCGCAAATCGTGATTTTTCGTTTTTCCGCGATATCTCGCGAAATAAGGGAGATATCGAATAATGTTACTCTATATAAATTACTAGTAATTCAATTTCCTACAAATTATGTAGAGTAAAATTTTTTGTAGCTCTTAATCTGTAGCCGCAAAATGCAAAAAACTAAATTTCGGAAAATGTTTTTTTTCTCGTGATTGAAGGCAGCTAATTAGTTGGATTATTAATTAGATATGATAAAAAGCTGTTTAATCGATGAAATGAGCGTTATTTTAGTGTTTTAAAAAAAGTCAGATTTTTTAAGCGTCGAAAAAACACTAAAATAACGCTAATTTCGTGGATTAAACAACTGTTTATTATATGTTATCGATGATTAGAGTAATTAACAGCCTTTAATCACGAGAAAAAAAATAGTTTCTCAAATTCAGTTTTTTCGATTTTCTGGCTACGGATTAAGAGCTACAGAAAATTTTAGTGAACATAATTTGTAGGAAATTCAATTTGCAACAATTTATATAGAGTAACATTTTGCGATATCTCCCTTATTTCGCGAGATATCGGTGAAAAACGAAAAATCACGATTTCCGACCGCAGCGCCACCCCGCGGTAAATTGCCGAACTAATTTTTTTCGACACATTCTCGAGTTTTTCATGAAAAATTTAGTTCTGCAATTCACCGCCACATGGCGCTGCGGTCACCCTAAATAAAATAGTCGCAAAAAACTCTGCAAGATGGCGCCACAGGTGCTGAAGTTGAATTATATTTGAATAATTTATTTAAAAAAAAGAATTTTAATTAAAAAAAAATCACTTTACCACAAAAAAAAAATTTCAGACGCAGGACTCGAACCTGCGCCCTTGGACCTCGCGCGAAGACAGTCAATCCACTAGACCACAATGTACTACCAGTAAAATGCGATATTAGTTATATATCTCTTACACATTTTATTAATTTTCAAAAAAAAAATTTTTTTTTGTATTTTGAGCGCGGTGAAATTGTTTTTATTAATGTAGTTAATGATAATACATTAAAAAATTATTTATTTAATGGACGGATCAGGTTTTATAGCCAAAAAATCCGAATTTTTTCGGCTTCACAAACAGACGGAAATAATGCGAATTTCTTGGTTTAAACTACTTTTTATCGCATATAAATAATAATTAGAGTGATTACTTACCTTTGATGACGAAAAAAAAAATATTTTTCCAAATTTAGTTTTTTGGATTTTGTGGCTACAGATTAAGAGCTACAGAAAATTTTACTCTACGTAATTTATAGGAAATTTAATTTTAAATAATTTATAAAGAATAATATTTTGCGATATCTCCTTTATTTCGCGAGATATCGCGGAAAAACGAAAAAACACAATATTTACTGGATTAGTTCGGCGCGCCGGCCGCTAGATAGCGCCACGTGTCCTGAAATTCACGTTTTTCCTTAAAAAACACCGGAAAAACGCATTTTTATGCAGTTTTTTTCACTGAATCTTGTATTAGAATTAATTTGCTATTTTTTAAGCAACTCCCCAATGCTCTACGGTGAAATTAATTTTCGAAAAAATGAGAAGGGTCCCCCCTTCTCATTTTTCAATTCAGTCTTTCGCAATTTCCGGCCAAAGTTTGATACTTACAGAAAAGTTTGTGGGACATTTTTTGTAGGAAATTTGATTCCCGACAATTTATTGAGAGTAATATTTTTTTATACCTCCCTTAATTATCGAGTTATTGTTAAAAAACGGATATTGATTTTAGTTTTACCGTAATAACTCGGTAAATACGCAAGATATTGCAGAATTGTATTCGACATAAATTGTAGAAAATTTAATTTTCTATAAAAAACTCGGAGTAAAATTTTCTGTAACTATTGATCCGTAGCCACAATTTCCAAAAAACTAAAGTTAGGAAGAAAACAATTTTTTTCTATTCAGGCTTCAGATAATTGCTTTAATAAGGTAAATTAATTGTTAAATTATATAAAAAAAACGCTGTAGAAAAAAAAAACAATGCCAATTGCAAGAAAAAAAAAGCGCATGTGGGGCTTGAACCCGCGCCCTCAGGCGTCACGCGCGAGCTCTTTAACCGATAGACCACCGTGGACTACCGCAGAATTCCAATATTACATATATATCAGGTACAAATTTCATTATCAGAAGTAAAAATTAGTTTTTTACAATTTGAGCGCGGTAAAATTCTTTTTATAAATGTTATTAATAATAATACATTAAAAATCTTTTAATTTATCAGACGACAGTTTTATACCCAAAAAATCCGAATTTTTTTCATCACGAAAAAAGATGGAAATAATGTGAATTCCGTGGTTTAAACATTTTTCTATTGTACATAATTAATCATTAGACTAAGTAAAAGCTTTTAATCATGAAAAAAAAAATGTTTTTGAAAATTAAGTTTTTTCGATTTTTTGGCTATGGATGAAGAGTAACACAAAATTTTATACAACATTATTTATAGGAAATTTAAAGCCTCACAATTTAAAAAGAGTGACATTTTCTCATATATCTCGTATTTCTCGAGTTATCATTGAAAAACCGAAATCGATTTTTCGTTTTTCATTATAACTCGGTAAATACACAAGATATTGCACAATTGCATCTGTACATAAATTGTAGGGAATTCAATTTCCTATTAAAAACGTCAAGTAAAATTTTGACGTCAAGTCAAAAAAAAAAAAAAATAAAAAAAAAAAAAACAGGTGCCCGGATTTGAACCTGTGAACTCTGGCGTCGCAGGGCTAACACTTAGACCCTAGGGCCATGATGAACTTTTTAAAAAAATGGCAATATTACTTATATATAAACAACACATATCGTGCATTGAAATAAATTTGTTTTTATTATTTTAACGCAGCGAAATTACTTTTTAAAAAAAATAAATCAATAAGAAAGTAATTTATTTAACTACTAATAAATGGATCAAGGTCGAATTCTGCTGAATATACAATAATAATAATTCTAAGTAATGGCTGACTGCTCTACCAAGCACTTTCGAGCGTTTTCGAGCACACCTGACGATGAATGTGTGCATAAAAATATACCCTCAAACGCGAGGACGCCATTTTTTATCTATGTACATACCAGAACGAAAATTATGTTACGAGTAATAAATCGTTTATTATTAAATCAAACACGAAATTATGGAAAGAGACCACCGAAACAGTGGAAACCAGATGGTGTTGAATATGGATTAGTGACATATTACCCTCGGTGAATCTAGTATCCACACTAATACTTAAAAATTTAAAAACGTCAGTAATACCATAACCTATAAAATCTACTTTCAGGCACAAAGATCATTTAGATCCACCAATAACACCGACAAAACTGCTTGCGGTAAAACGAGTAAAGCCCATAAAAGGCCAACCTTACTGGGACCGACAAGTTTTAGAGAAATTAAAAATCACCGAGAAGGTAAATATTGAATTTTTCCTAAAAATCTAATTATCCACTGACCTTTTGATAATCTTTCCAGATCTCCGATGTAGCAATAGTCAAGAATACGCCAGAGATGTGTAAAATGTTGTGGCGAATAAAACATCTGATTGAAATAACTCCAATAAACCTACCAGACAAATTACCGGATGATTTGTCACTAACGTGGCTCCACGACAATGGCGACTTGCTAGTAGGCCCACCAGTAGACCCAAGACGCGAACAAGCAACGATAGATTTCCTATCAAACCCAAAGAGACTCGACCGAACAACAATTTCGGATGAGTTGCGTCACAGATGGTATCAACCTTATGATTTTTGAATAATTGCAATGAAATAAAAACTACAGGTGAATAAATAGTATTGTTTATTAATATTGAAACAGTTTTTTTCGAAATTACATTCTAAATATTAGGAAAACAAGTGCCGCAATGGATCAGTCGTGCGGGCCTACAACAACAAAAAAAACGTCATTTCCTCAGCCTAAAACCATGAATTTAGTCGATAGACATAATCAAAATTTATACAATTATTCAACACTCACTTTTCTACATTAAAAAAACGTAGTAACGAGTCTAATATCAAAATTCTGGGGTCTTAATTCCCCAAAAAACTGCATTCATAATCTCGAAAAAAACACATTTTCTAATATAACTCATAAACTATCAATTCTACAAAAAAAAATCAAGAGATCAATTTAATTTATTATTAAATTCTCCATCTTTTTTATTCGAAACATTTTTTTATACAACTAACGGTTTTTTATATTACAACTATTTATTGCTACGATCATATGATTTTTTCGCTTTAACTTGAAAAAAAATTGGATTTATCAATTGTCAACTTAATACAACATTTATTAATTATTTAATTTACTATAACTTTTGTTTGAAACTATTTTTTATAAAATCAATAGTACAAAAGTTATTTAGAAAATAAAATTTTAAGGAATTTACGACTCTACAGTTTGAAAATTCGACTTTAATTACTCATAATCATGTTTATCGACTAAACTACACATTTTAGGCTGTAATGCCATGGGAAATGAGTGAAATAATACAACGACAGACTACTAAGTAGGCCTTTTAAAGGAGCGAAATTTCAACAGCAGCTGATACTTTTGGAAGGCATAGATAATTGGAAAACATGTGATGAACGCATGCTCTTTATTTATCTGGACGTATAACGCAATAACTCGCGTAAAATCTAAATTTATTTAAATATTTTATTCAGAATTGGATCTTCGACGGCTGCGAAGCTTCCAGAACCTTCGATCGCGTGATGTGTGATGAATAGAGATGGTATTAGGTCCCTTGAGACCTTTTTCCGGCATATACATGCTTAAAAGCCTGTTGGCGCGTTCTTCACTCGACCTGTCAGACGATCGCCCACTGAGGAAGCTCAAAAGTTTCATACTTCGGCGGCGAATGCGAAATCTGCTCAAAAACGAGCTCTCCTGCGACCTGAGAGACGTGGAATCCTCGAAATCTTCGTGAGAAGGCCTGCGAAGTTGCTCATCCAACTCGATATTCACCTTGAGCCGCTTGCGCGTGCCTTCACCAGTTTTTAATGCAGGTTTTAACGTTGGTTTTACATCATCACTCCTCGCTGGACAGACAGCTCGTTTTTCAAACTCGTCATCCACGTCGGAGAGCTTCTGATGAAGCCGTAGGATTTTTCTGCGGAACTCGTCGTCCGCCTCTGTGAGCTTGACGAAAATCCGCTCCCTCTCGGTCGCCTCGGACTCAGCATCCCTCGAGCCCAGGGAGCGTAGCCTCTGTCACCACCACCCGACCTCGTGTTTGCCGCCTGGGGAGTCATCCTCCTCCGGCAGGGGCTCAAGTCGTCGTCGCCCGAGGAAGCAACGGAGGGAAGATAAATTTGTGTTGTCCAGCAGCTGGTCCATGTTGATTTCGTCGCCGCTGTCGTCCAGGGCGTCGTTTTCTGAGTTTAGGCTGAGGCCGTAGTTGTCCTCACCCGTCACGCCGTTGTTGTTTGATGGCTGCAGTCACAGGCACGTCAGTGATTGGCGGTCAAGCAAACAGCGGCATGCAGAAGCGGTTTATGTGCGGTGCAGGCTATGGTGCATAAGCGACGGCTATAGACTCACGGAGCTCGTGAAACTGTCGTCATCGGGGCCACCAGATGTTGGTGTTCCCCAGATGTCGTCGCCCGATGTGCCTCCTGATGTTGTTCCCTCGTCGTCGTTCGCGTCGAGGGAAAATTCTGTTCGCTCTGGCGGCACTGGTGGCTGCAGTAAATAACCACCAACACCCTCGCTCAGCTGCTCGAGTAATACCATTTTACTCACGACGAAATTACTCGCTCGTGCTGTCCAGGAGCGTAATCCAGTTGGTGGGGATTCTTCGTCTTTTGTCTCGTCTTCCTGATCGTCGAGTTCGTCGTCTTGATCTAGGCTGCTCATCGTTCCAAAACGGCGCAATGCTCTGGATTGGGAACTACCTACTTGTTAAATAGCGCGCCGATTAGTTGGTAGTGTTAATCACTCGAGAAAGCAAGCGAGAATCTCAAAATATTTACTCTTTTTTGTTTTATTTTCAATTACTTCTCGTGAACTAGTTGGAATATTTTTTTGAGTATTAATTTAACGATAAAAAATTTCAAATAAAAAAATTCAAGCACTTAATGCAGAAGGAAAAAAAATCTCTAGAATTTTTTGTCTATAAACTCAATAACTATAAGTAGATACGGTATTAAAGAAAAAGTGAAATTTTTCTTGTGCTATGTAGTCTTTTGTCAAAATTCGAAAAAAAAAAATTTTTTTTTTTTTTTTTCAAAGGTTACAATCAAATTTTTTTAATTTAACTATTTTGAATTAATTTTAGAGAATTGCAAAAATTAATTTTGAGAATTACTTGAAAATTAAAAAATTGCAAACAAAAAAAAAAACAACAATTTTCGTACAGTTTCTAAATGTTTTGAAAAAAAAAAAAAAAAAAAAAAAATTGTAAAAAATTTAAAAAAAGCTAAAATTTAAATTAAAAAAAAAATCTGCCTTTTTTTCTCCATTTTCTAATGTTTCAGACAAAGCTTCTGCCTTTTTCTTCCTGTTGAAAAACAAATTTTTTTTTTCTCCAGTATTAAATATTGAGATTTTTGCTTTCTTTCGCGAGTTATAGAAGAAAAACCTGTAGGGTGGCTCGCCATCGCAATCCAGCTCGTCTTCGCTCCCATTTTCCGTGTTATTTTCATCAGTAGCCGTGCAATTGACACTAGCATGACTAGGACTGTGATGAGGGCCATTTTTGAGCTGAGTCGTTGAGCAGTAATCAGGAGTCGGTGGTAAAACGGAGATTTTCGGGGGTAAGGGAGCAAAGGGATCCCTGGGCAGAGGTGGGGTAGGACAGCCAGACCTAAAACCCAAAGAAAAAAAATCAGAATTCACTTATACACACTTACAAAAACGATATCTACCTGTGACACCGGCGACAAATGTTGATCGACG
>MVJL01007258.1:0-46586 GCA_002156465.1 Macrocentrus cingulum | reverse complement strand
TCCTAAATTCAAAGTGATTTCTCAGACATCTGAGCGTGGGCGAATACCAAAAAATATTATTGTCGCAAGTGATAAGTGTGATTTAATTAATTAATTAATTGTGGTGAATTTTTTCGGTGTCTTTGGCGGGAAAAAAAATTTTGTCGTCCAACAAATGCAGACAAATTCGGTGTTTCAAGGGCATTTAGTGGGTGTAGGCGAGAACCATCCTCATTTTGTGACATAATAATAATTTTCAGCCAAGAAAAATTATAAATAATTGAAAAAATAATTTTATATAAAAATAGTTGAGGCATTCACCCTGCGCATTATTCGGTGATCTTCGGATAAAGTCGCCTTCGTTCGTTCGGCGAGCGCGGGAAAGCGCCTGTACTGGGGAAATTCGGCGGAGGGGGAACAATGACTTTCTCTCAGTTCCTCTCCGCCGCGAAACCTGTCCGAACTTGTCTTTGCGTCCGCCGCCATTTCAGTGTAGAAATCGACGAAATTGGACGCGTTTGTCGTAGAAAATTGGTAGTTTGTCGTATAAATTGAGTCGGGGAAGCTCGTAAATGCATTGGATGATATAAATTGAAGTGAGTAAAGTGCGCGTCCAAGAAAAATTATAAATAATTGAAAAAATAATTTTATATAAAAATAGTTGAGGCATTCACCCAGCGCATTATTCGGCGATCTTCGGATAAAGTCGCCTTCGTTCGTTCGGCGAGCGCGGGAAAGCGCCTGGGGAAATTCGGCGGAGGGGGAACAATGACTTTCTCTCAGTTCCTCTCCGCCGCGAAACCTGTCCGAACTTGTCTTTGCGTCCGCCGCCATTTCAGTGTAGAAATCGACGAAATTGGACGCGTTTGTCGTAGAAAATTGGTAGTTTGTCGTATAAATTGAGTCGGGGAAGCTCGTAAATGCATTGGATGATATAAATTGAAGTGAGTAAAGTGCGCGGAGTGCAGTCTGCAGTGAAAAAAGTGAGTCATCATGTCGTACAAAGACTGGCCATCTCTTTTGTTCTTTTTTTTTTGCATGTATCAAGTATTGGTTGCAATAAAGAGTGATTTGGCGTTGTGAAAATATGTGCAGACTTAAACCAAAGTGATAAAAGTGACGTGAGTGCAGTGAAATCAGTGACAATCGAGTGTACATAGACTGAACGTGTTTTTTGGCTCCGGCGTAACCGCTCTGCTGAATGCTGATTCTGTGCTGCGTTCGGGCGAAGGCGTACCGGTGAGTCCGAGTTTTCATTATTCCTACATTGTGATAAAGTTCTGTCAAAAGTTATCACTCCATTCTCGGTATCCTCGAACATTACGCTGCTCCTGTAATGCTCGGCGAATACTGAGAATGGTAGAATAATATTTTGTGAGTTTTATCGCGGTGTAGAGAGATGTGCAATGGCGAACGACCCAATAAAAATAATATCAATCATGTTTAAATAATTCGAACGAATTGGGCAGTGAGTGGTGTGTTATATTTGTTTAGCATTGTTCCCCCTTTGTTGCTTAAAAAAAAATTATTTGATTTTAAAAAAATCATTTAATCACTGCATATTGAAGTATTTATTTATTGTGCTTTGGTAAAATAATTTTCTCTAGCTTGTGCTTGAGATTTAACAGTAATTTAACCCGCAGGAAATAATTTGGCTTCTCTTGAATTTCTTGGAATCACGCCAAAACAATGTTTCAAGTATCTAGCTTGTGCTTGAGATTTAACAGTAATTTAACCCGCAGGAAATAATTTGGCTTCTCTTGAATTTCTTGGAATCACGCCAAAACAATGTTTCAAGTATAGTTTTTTCAGAAGTAGAGAGACAAAATGAGATACCAATGGAGAAAGCTGGCTTCTCTTGAATTTCTTGGAATCACGCCAAAACAATGTTTCAAGTATAGTTTTTTCAGAAGTAGAGAGACAAAATGAGATACCAATGGAGAAAGCCAAATTATTTCTGCCTTTTACAATAATGTAGCGTTGAACGAATTCCCCACATTTTTTTTAGGCTTTTCAGCGAGTAAGTTATTTCGTCAAACGGACAAATACTTTATTCTCAGTTTCACTCGATTCCTGGCGTGTGGAATCTTGGGAAATCTGCTGTGCGTCGTCGTTACCCTCTCGATCGATTGGGGGATATAAAAATCGGTCTTTCTCAGTTTCACTCGATTCCTGGCGTGTGGAATCTTGGGAAATCTGCTGTGCGTCGTCGTTACCCTCTCGATCGATTGGGGGATATAAAAATCGGTCGGTGCTCGCATTGTTTATTTTTGCTGTCACGTTTTCGCCGATCGCCAATGGGCTATAAAAAATAACGTAGAATTTTTTTCCTCTCGTTTCCGTCCTTGTAGGAGGTCGCGGTCGCGAAAATTTGCATATAATTTTTGTTAGAGTCAGTATGCGTGCGAGTGCGATTTTTTTTCTCCAACGTTTCCGTCCATAGGAGCTCGCGGTCGCGTAGTTTTAAGTAGTTTATAGAGTCATGTGTGCGTGTGTATTTACTCACTAGTGTCGCCATTGCACATTTTATCTATTACTTATTTTTTTCTGCAATTATTGTTGACTGTCTTGCTGTTTCGGTCTCGATTTGTTGAGACCGTTCAGCCATATATTTATTGAATTGTGTGCAATATTGATGGTGATATCGATGATTTGTGAATTTTAATTGTTACTCCGTCAGTGTAACAATTACATTTTCACGAATTTATATCATCATTCAATTTTATTTAACTGCTTAAACAAATTCTAAATATACTGAAACTGACGAATTTAAATAAATTACTGCTAAAAAATCGAATCGCTGCTTGGTTAATTTTGATTGGCTGTTTTGACGGAGCGAATAGTCAATTGATTGAACCATACAGTCTTTTCCTTTTTTTTAAGTGATTTATACCTATTATATTATAGACTGCAAACAAATGACTAAAACTCTTATTAAAATTGTTTGATTAACTTGCGCTCGAATAGTTTTTATCAATTAACTATTAGGATATATGCTTAAGAATGGTTAGTTTATTATTTTTATTTTAAAAATTACTATTTTTGAATTTCACACTCTGACGTTTCTCCAGAGTAATTGATAATTCACGAGTTCGCGATAAATCGGTCAAGCTATACGGTTTTACTCTCGGTTTGCCGCAAATTGAGAGATAATCGCTTTATCGGTAGTGAGTGATAGTGAATTTATATTCAAGATTTCACAGTGTATACAAGACGCACAGTATGTATTCATTATACATTTTTTATTTAAATGTACATATATATAAATAATCCACGCCAACTAAAAAAATATCCTACCCCATCCCCTTCCTGATGGAAGATCCCACCACCTTCACGCGGTTTCCATCGACTAATTGCCTTTAATTCACAATTTTCGGTGTGATTATATAAAGAGAATTAGCCAAGAGTGGGAATTCGCGGGTTTAATTAAATTGCACTATGAAAATAGTTATAATTTAATTAATTTATTGCCGGAATCGGGACTTGGATATACATATCAGTCATGAATTAAACAATTTGAGTGCCACTGGCCTTTGATGTCTGTGTTGCCGGCGCTCGTTATCGTCACTCTCCATTTGTATATCGTTCCGATTCCGATTCACAAACACCGTATGGTAGCATGCGTATGAGATCTCTTAGCTGTTTTTAGCTCAATACACAGTAGTACACACACACGTTCTCGTTGTCGTTTGCCAGGTGTCCAAATAAAAGAGTCACGCCGGGGGTTCAGTGCTACATAACCTTAATTATTTTGTCATGAATTTATGAACTTTTTTGCAACAATTTCTATAAAAATATTCATTTTAAATTGTCTCAGTGTTGGATAATGTTTAACGGAATTTTCTTGAACTTGAGTCGACAACGGTATAAAACTCAACTGTTCCAGTGTGCATCATCAATACGCAACAACTCCCAAAATTGTTTATTACTGAAAATGAATGAAGCATATTTACGGTATATAGATGGCAGCGAGATGTTTGATTTCACTTTTCGATACATGAATCCCGAGTTAAACTTTGACCGTAAGTTTAACGTCACACGAAAAAAATCGGAAAGCATTGGAAATTTTTTACGACGAATTGATGTGAATGTGAATAAACACGTCCAGGAAATTACACGAAGGAGAATGAAGAAGAAAAAAATTGTCTATGAGCCAGTGTTTGAAAACAATGTGGAAATGGGAAAAATTTTTATTGAGCGAGATGGTAGTAAATTGACTCCGTCTAATTCCTGCTCGACAATCCTCGAAAATCCATCCATGCTATCGATTAATATCCTTGGCACACTGTATACCATCAAGTACAATGCACCCTGGATCGTGAGTATGAAGCTGCCCAAGTGTATGCTCGCAGGATTCCCCGTCTATCCTGTCGAGTACGAATCGCTTTTTACCAGCACAACTAAATCTACATTCACCTGGTGGAAGTACGAGTTGCCGGTCAAGCAATGGAAACAGGTTGGCGATGAGTATATTTATATACCAGACACAAGTGACATTGGGTCACGTCTTTTACTCCGATGTCTGCCTCGCAATGACACTCTGGAGGGCCCGGAGATTGAGGTGGAATCACAGAGCACAGTTGAAGCTGGCCCTGGCAAATGTCCATTCGAGTCACGACACAAATTCACTCAGGTAAAATTGTCTGGCAAGGAGTTTCGCGTAACTTCATACAATATTTTAGCAAACACGTACGCAGATTCCGACTTTTCACGAGGAGTTTTATTTCCATATTGTCCGCCCTATGCTCTGAACATTGACTATCGAAAGTTGCTGATTATCAAGGAACTTCTAGGTAAGTGATTTCTTTTTTTTTTTCTTTATACTATAAGAAGCTGATGAATTTTCTAATTTTTTTCAGGCTACAACTCGGACATAATTTGTTTGCAAGAGGTGGATAAAAAAATTTATAAAAACGATTTGATGCCTGCTCTACAGCAGTCAAACTACGCGGGAATTTTCAATGCAAAAGGAGATTTGGGCGAGGGCCTGGCAGTTTTATATAATCAACGACGATTTGAATTTCTAGACAGCCAAGGAGTGACTCTCAGTGAGAATATTACGGGTAATGATGTTTTGAAAAGTATTTGGGACAAAGTTACAAATTTAAAAGCCCGCGAAAGATTTCTGCAAAAGAAAAATACGCTTCTGATTGTTACACTGCGTTCTCTGGATAAACCGTCTGAAATTTTAATTGTTGGAAATACGCATCTGTATTTTCACCCAAACGCCGATCACATTCGACTGTTGCAAGCGTTTTGTGCGTTGAGTATGGTGCAGAAAACTGCAGCGGACACTCGAGAAAAGGTATGACACACTCAGTTTGTCTGAAATATTCTCCTCATACTTTTATTTTTTTTAGTACCCAAATCTGAATGTGACTCTGATGCTCTGTGGAGATTTTAACAGTACTCCGGTCGACGGTGTTTATGAATTTATGACGAGAAATGTCATCCCGGAAAATCATCAGGATTGGCGCAGCTGTGAGGATGAAACTATACAAGATGTTACGCTAACTCATGACTTGAGTATATCGAGTGCCTGTGGAACACCAGAGTACACAAACTACACTTTAGAATTTGCCAACTGCTTGGATTATATTTTTTTTGAGTCTGATAAACTGGCAGTGAGCCAAATTATTCCAATGCCTAGTACGGAAGAATTGAGTCTCCACGGCGCGATTCCATCCGTTGTATTTCCTAGTGATCACATTGCCATTTGCGCCGATCTAAAATGGAAATAAATTTTTTTCAACTCGAAATAATTTACTTCTGGACAAAACAATCTGTCTTTTATATTTTATGTACATACAATACGAAAGAATAATAATAATCCAGAGCTACTTGTGTGTATGTGTGTGTGTGTGTCATTAATTTTATTTAGCTTCAAAAAATATAATTTTCATTTAACTCGAGTCCTAAATGAAATTTTCATCAACTATACTTGATAAACTTAACCGTAATTAAGGAAAAAAAAAAGTATATAATTGAAAATAAATAATTTGTTCACAGAAAAATATGTGAACAGAAGGACATTGATCACAAAAAAAAATTATCAACTCAACCGAGTTATAGGTATATGTTAATTTTCCGTGTTGTTACTAATAATCCACAGAAAAAGTCTGTTGAATTGTAAAAATGTAATAACTTCAGGACACGGCCTATAACAGTGAAATAATAATAATAATAGTGAAACTATTATTATTTATGTACGAGCGGGAGAGCTCGTGGTCAAGGCAGAATAAGAGTCGACATTTCAAGATCAAATTCCTCGCCTAGGAGCACTGGGTGCGAGTAGTTGGAATGCCGTCATGGCATCCGGGAACAAAGAGTGGTAATTCACCAAGGGCACGTAGGCAGCCGTGATAACACGTCCGGCAAACCACCGACCGTGCAAGGAGTTAACTGCAGCCACTGCTGTGGCAATCGATGGACACTTGACGTAAACATTTCCCTGTGGAGACGCCTGGTCGACATACACGTAAAGTACTCCGCCGTGTTTGTTGCACTCTTCAATAACGTCGTCACGAATTTCTTTAGACCACGTTGGATTCGACTCACTGCAATAAAATATATCAAGAATTAAAAGACACAGAATTTAATTGGAAAAAAAGTGTCATCGTTTCAACACGTTGCCGCTGCAAGTACGCTGCAGTCGACAGCTACTGTGTAAAACGATTTTTAATTTCGCATATATTTCCCTCCGATGAGGCATTTAAGTCAGGCCAAATCAGGTCTACAGAATATGCACAGAAATGAATTTAGAATTTTTTAAACACTTACTTTTGAGGATCAAACATGTTGGAGAGCATAAAACACTGCGTGGCAATGGGCGGAGCAGCTTGCGGAGGTGGTTGGGGTGTCGCCATAGCCGGGGTCATGTTCAAAGCATTGGCCGCTGCTTGAGGAATCTCTAAGCCTGTTCCCTCGGCCAATTTGAACATTAATTGCAATCTTCCAGTAGCTCCCAAGTCAATGCCACTGCGATCAAGCTCATCAGTATCAAGCAGTGACGGTCCCTGAATTAAATCTGTCCTCTCAGTCACATTTCCAACTTTCATCGGTCGCCCGGCTAGCTCAAAACCATTCAACTGTTCGAGCGCCTTTTTCGCATCGTCAGCATTGCGAAAAGTGAGAAATCCGTAGCCCTTGCTGCGCCCCGTCTCCGGATCCATGATTAGTTGGATGTTTTCAATTTTGCCAAAGGGCTCGAAGATTCCGCGCAGCATGTCCTCGGTGATGTTAAAATGCAGCGAGCCAACGTACAGTCGCATAGGTCCTGTCTGTCCTTTAGGCATTAAATTTGGCATAGAATTACCCATACGATTTTTCTCAGCTTGTGTATGTTGTACTACTATTGGAACTCCTAGTAATTTTTGGCCTGACAGGCCGAGCGCCAGAGTTACGCTCTCTGGATCCTTAAATTCCACGTAGGCAATGCCTTTAAATCTTCTAGTCTTATTGCAGGTGATTAATCGGACATCCTGTACTTTTCCAACGCTTGAGAAAAATTCCTCGAGGTCCCGCGCTCGAATGCGCTGACTCAGTTGCATACAAAACACCGTGCGCGCATCGCGTTCCTCGGGCGTCAACTCGTCATTTCGGCTGTAACTTGAAACGAAAGAAAATAATTTTTTTTTTGTTACATACACACGAGTGCGGCTTTTAGTTAGACTTACATTCCGAGAGGGCTGACACCTTTGCCAAATGGTCGAGCTCGAGGAAGTATCAGTGGCGTCAGAGATCTTTTTCTTCGCTTCTCACGATCACGATCTCTGTCTCGTCGCTCGCCAGCTCCCCTCTCAGTGCTGCGTTCTCTGTCTCTTCTGTCGCGCGATCGAGATCGTCGTTTCCTGTCCTGGCGATCATGGCCACGATCGCGATCCCGATCGCGTTCTCGATCCCTGTCTCGATCACGCCGGTCGCGTCGATCTCGCGAGCGAGAACGAGATCGCGAGCGGTGTTTGCTCTTTCTAAAAATTATACACAAGTTAGATTAGTCAGAGAAATTAATTTTGGAACAAGTCTACTACAATAATCAATGGATATAAAAGAATAAAAAGTCTTTATTCCCTGTCTCAAAAATAGTTTTACCCGACCAGTGTATTTTTTTTTTTTTTTCGTCTCTATACTCACCATTTAAGATTGGGCTAGTTACCGCGTTCGGAATTATCGAAATAAAGCGGCATTTAAACAAACTGTACGGTGTCTATAACAAAGAGAATATAATCTTGAGTGGCTGTCACGCGTCACAAGGTTGTGTCTGTTTATATGCTATTTATCGCGCGATTGTTCAAACGTATTTTTTTTTATTTATAATGAATATATAAAATTAACAACTCACCCAGAGTTTCTTCGACTCGACCCATTCTCCTTGGATTTGTCTTTGGATGATGAGCTGTCCTGCTCCTACGAACAGCAAACAGTTGAATGGCCATGCCACAGTCAGCCAAGTTGGCAGGGACGCGCGAACAAGGGGACAAAAAGCAAATCATTGAATGTTAGTTGACGTCAAAAATAATTGTGATTACAAATTGCGCGCAAGTATCCTTGATATTTTCCGGACCAGCAAATGGAACGCTGATTTACATGTCTCGCTCTTTCTCTCTCGTGTTTGGGCACAATTTTGCACACCCGGGTCAAACTTACCACAATCGCTTATTCGGGTTTTAGGGCTGAGCATGCCCTGGTCTTAAACTACCAATGGCCAACCACACATCCTTTTTCTTCTGCAAAAGAGAGCCCTCGTCAAAGAACAGTACGTTTTTTTATGTAAACTCTAGCCTCTTCACAAGAGCATCACGCCTGGGACATTTATTATTTTTTTTTTTACGCGCCACCTTAATTAATCTATATACTTTTTTTTTACATTTTAAACCTCAATAGGATATTTTATATAATATTTTAATGATGATATTGATGACTTGTCTTATAGTACCTCGTATTCAAGTGCTTTCTAGGCATTCTCGTTGTAGAACATCGTACGAGCGCGAGGGTACATGTGTACCATCTATAAGTACAGAAAATGGAGGTATTGATCAATAAGCAGGCAGCGACAGTGTGGTTCGTTCTAGTTTTTCGTTCAATCAAGTATATCAAAATTTAATACTACAGTAGCAGCACGACGACGAAAATAGAACGATACAAATGTCCAATGTCAATGAAAAAAAAATCTTTAATTATTCGGATTTTTCTTACCCCCTTCCTGTACGGCGCCTCCAACATTGCCTCCACATCCAAGTCCTCAGCCATTGTGCGATTTGGCGAGTTTTCTGAAATGCCACGCATTAGCCCACACCTTCGAGATCCTATAGAGCGTTGCGTTGATCACAATTTTTCTTTCTATATTTCTATGTAATAAAAAGACACTAGTGATGCGAATTTTGGCCAACTTGAATATATTATACAAGTTTCTCGTCGTGTGACCACTCACAAACGGTGAAAGGCGAAAATCAGTCAAGATGGCTGCGCCGGATATCGTCGTGCAACGCCATCTTTTCTGTACAGTAATAAAGTAGTGGGTAGCAGTCCGGCTGGTGCTGCCCCCTAGTAAAACCCTTCTTAACTGTTTTAAAATTCACAAAAAAAAAATACCATCCAGTCAATACGAAATGTGTGAGACTATTTTTCTGAAAGCAAAGGTTCAACGACCTAATGTAGGTCGCTGGGTCGTCGCATTATTTGTTGAAGGACAGAGAAAGCTCGCACAGATACGAGCGCGCGCGTGCAGTAATATTTGTTATAGTAAAATTAACCATACGTATATATTATAGCTTGATATATATATTTTTCATATATTTTTTTTTTTAAATTAAAACCAAAAAAAATCAAAGAAAAAATTAAAACAACGTAACAATCACGATGAAATTTGCAGAATTGGTGGATACTCAATAACATATCGTACCTCTATCTATATTATATCATTACATAATAATAATAGTAATAATTAACTATATGGACTGTGCGTTACTATATATATTATTAGGTCGCGTCCATAAAAGGATATATAATATAGTTTTTAAACTTGGAGTATATAATAATAACGTACGTTTCACCCGGCATTTATAATTCATAAATAATGTGTATATATATATAATATATATACAGACACATACAAAACAAGAATCATACGGACATAACTATAAGATAATATATCTAACGTTATACAATAATATTATAATGATTATATATACGCGCTTGTAGTGGCAGGCGATTTGTTTTTTTGTTTTTTTTTTTTTTTCATTTCAGTATATATATTTTAAAAGATTTTCTTTCAACTCTTATTTATATAGCACACACACACACACATACAATATATCTCTTTTCACATTTTTTTTTATTAATATTTTCATCCCAGTCTTTGTATAGTGCGCATACTGCATCAGAGAATGTAACGACAATTTTTTAACGTTATAGAACAAACTATTATAGTATACAATACGAGCTGTTCCTGAGAATTTGTGGAAAACTTTGACAATCAACGGAGACACACGACTTTGCGAGGCACTGCGCGGCACAATGATTCTAAATTTTTTTCTTTTAACTATACTTGATGCAATGTATATACGTGTGTGTATGAAAATGTAATAATGCTTAATCAGTCCGTTGCGATAAATAGTCCCCGGTGCTCATATTAGTTGTTGTTGTCAGTGAAAAGTAACTTAATAACTATACTTGTACTGGCAGTGGGCTCAGCTCTACTCTGGTATAGTACGGAGTTGTTATCACAGAGATATTAATTTTGGTGCTTTTCATCATAGTACAATATCTAGCCGAGTTAATCTTGAATATAATAGCAATAATGACACAATAAATAAAACATTACTGAATATAATCTTCAAATATAATACTACAAAACCACGCTGATGAATTGAAAAATCGTCTCAGACTTTTTTTTGTTTCCCTTTTTTTTAAAGGGTACACACAAAACTCTATGAGGTACGGGCAAATTGAATAACCGAGCTGTGTCTCTGAGCAGCAGCGGCGGCAGCAGCAGCAGCAGCAGCAGCAAGTTCCGTGCGCTCGCTCTCCATCGACTGTAGAATCATTTTGCAGCGCTTGCGCGGCGGCAGGATGAGGGTCTCTCTCATGGAGGGAATAGCGAGATCAAGAGGATCCGGGGACGGAGCCGGGCTGACCGGATTGCTGCTCGGAGGCGTAAGAATTGGCTGGCGATTGATAACACCCATAATTCCAGCGCCATAGTCGCCGCCGCCACGTCGCTGCTCCTCAACAGCCTCGAGCGCAGCCTCAACTCGACGCCTGGCGTCATTGCCCGGCAAGTTTAGCAGAGACGAGCAGCACTCGTCTGCACTACTGATGCCACTACTGCTGATTCCATCGTCATTGGTCTGAATGGAGTAGGGGCAGTAGGGCGACATGTCTGACGGATAGAGGAAAAGCGTCGGATGAGCAGGCTCGCTGGACGGCATCATTGTTGATGCGGGCTGGTAGTGATTGACCTCGTGTGACTGGCCGTATTGCTGCTCGCCACGCGAGTAGAGGTAGTAAGAAATGTCCTTTGGTGCACTACTAGGCATGTATAATAGGTCTTCAGTCTTATTTTCTTTGTCACTGCCGCTGCTGCTGCTACTACTGCTACTGCTACTGCTGCTTGCCGGTGGCGGTGGGCTGCTGATGGTCATGGAATTTTCCAGATTGATGCTGGGTGATAGCTCGACTGGCGATGACGGCGATTTACAGCTCGATGCACCCGAATCCGAGTGCGTTTTTATGTGCAGTTCCATGGTTTTCTTGGAATTAAAGGTTTCATGACAGAGCGTGCACTTGTAGACCTTTTCGCCATAGTGTGCAACCTGATGGAGCTTTAGGACGTGATTGTAGCCGAATGATTTACCGCAAATATCGCAGGTATAGGGTTTTTCGCCAGTGTGCGTACGCGTGTGAACTTTGAGCTGCTTGGAACAGGTGAATCCCTTGCCGCACTCCTTGCAGACGTAGGGCTTTTCACCCGTGTGCGTTCGCATGTGTATTACCAGCTGCCCACTCTGGATAAAAGTTTTTTCGCATACTGAACACTTGTGCGGGCGCTCGCCCGTGTGTATCCGCATATGTCGGTGTAGCTTTCCGCTGTGCTCAAACGCGCGCTCGCACACGTCACACTTGTAGGGCCGTTCTTTCGTGTGGATCCTACGGTGCACACTGAGGTTCTCCTTTACGGAGAAGGACTTGCTGCAAACCTCGCATTGGTAGGGTTTCTCACCTGTGTGCGTGCGATAATGCCTGGTCAAACGTGCAGGCACTGCGAATGTCTTGCTGCAGATGTTGCAGCGGTAAGGATCCTCGCCGTCTTTTCCGTGCGATCGCAAATGACTCTGGTACACATTCTTCAGCTCAAAGCTCTTTTGACACAGTACACACTGATAGGATTTTATGTCCTCTGATGAGCCACCGCCGCCACCTAGACGTTCAGAGGCTGTTGGCGATGCGTAGACACTCAAATCGGGGCTGCAAACTAGGCTTTTTACTGGCCTCATTGCTCCAGCGCCCGTTTCCAGCACGTAGCCCACCATGTTATCTGGGAATTTGAAAAAGCAAAACTCGATGTAGTACATGTATAGTATAATAATAATGCTTATACACGCGCAATGAACTGCGTTGAGGCTGCAGAGCAGCGTCGGCGCTCGCGGTCACGAGCACCGCCTCAACCTTGGCGAAACCCTGTTCCACCGCCTCCACGTGTATTGGTCGCATTTTTTTTTAGCGATCACCGACCTCGTGCAACGCCGCGCGCGGTAAGGACGTCCACTTACATCATACTTTATTTTGCCTATTGTGATTATTTTTTCCCATCTACACGCTTTTAGATGTTTTGTATATATATAAGATATAGTGGTTGAAAGGGCGCGCACCTTCCCCGAAAATTTTATCGATCGGACTTATTGCGCGATGAGGGTTATATTCTGACAAAGGGGAAAATTTCTACTGCGCCGTAACGCTGCGCGTCTAGTTGGATATAATGGAATTTTAAGAAAATAAAATATTTATTTGTTAATGACCATCCTCAATATTCGCACAACATCGATAATATTAAGAGATAGAAAAATAAATGAAGCAAGTGAGAATAACTTACCATCAGTTTATGATATTGTTTATGTCACAAAAAATTCCAGAGTGGTCGAAACACCCAAATTGAGCAAAAACAACTTTATTGATGATTATTTATAATAATATGAAAACTAACAGTTCGCGGGATCGCGCATTCTGTTCAGTAGATTCACTAGGACCGAACTGTGCGCGAGGTCGAAAACAAGAGAACCCAAGGACCCGCTTCAGGATGACCAATCACACCGTACGATGTTTACCTCCTACTCGGCACTGTAGTGTCGGCGAAAGCGGCCGAGAAGTGTCGAAGCCACGGTGCGCCGAGGTTCGGCTGTGCCCCCACCCGCTTGCCCGTGAAATTCTGTTACCCGCGCGCCCCCTGGCCCTCAAGTTTATCCACACGCGACCTACAATTTCGGGCGATACGAGGCGAAGCAGCACGTGGAGGGTGTCGGCGTGGTTTCTCCCCCAACAACTCTATACTGACTGCGCGTGCGACACACGACCTGCGCTCGTGTGTATTTACACGAAAATATTATTAAATCGCAATCATATTGCCATGTGTATTCGAGATATTAATTAAAAATATTAGAGATTTATTAAAAAATCTGAATGAAAAATAATATTAAGTATTGTGGCCGTGGGAAATTAGAAATTAACAAATAATGCCAATTTCATTATTATTTCAAAATAAAATTCATCGTTGACCAGAGAAAAAAAATTAAAAAACTTGCGCCCGTGGGGCCCGTCAACAGCAGCGAGTTTCGGAGCAATGACCCACTCAACTATAGCGCACGTGTAGCTCGGAGAAAACCATTCCAACTGCCTCGCTCGCACTGCCGCGCGTGATTGTCACATTTTCTAATATACTTCGATGGTTCCAATAACCTCAGTCATCGTCATCATCATCATCATTATCATCGTCATCATCATCGTTAAGCAGATAATACCTCGGTGCATCGGATTTCGGGGAAAAATGTTCCAATTATGCTGGTTTTATTTAGATTAAATTTTGAGCAAAGCGCAGGGAGGGAAAGCGCCTAGTGGGGGGGCAGATTGCGTAGTGGGGGACGGTCTAGAGCGTTCGTACCTTGACCAATCTCAACGCGACTTGTTTTAAGCTATGCCACATCGCTCGACGACGACGGCGATGACGACGACGAGCGTATAATAATAATAATGGACGATAATAATGGACGTAATTGAGTATACAATGGTAATGGACGTCAGTTGACAGTTGACTGGAAAAAAATTTATAGGCTCATTTTCCTGAAAGAATTAATTTCCCAACGGTTTTTTTTTTATTTGACATTTTTTTCTTCTTAATAGAGGCGGCGATGACGACGAGTAAGAGAGAGAGAGATTGCCGCGCGCGGCGTAGCACGATGTCATTGACCGCCAGAAAATTGTACACACACGCGCGCGCGCGACTGTCCCAGAACGCCGCGGTCGTATATTCTTGGAGGAGCAAGCCTCACATCAAGGACGTGTAGACCCCTAATGCACAGCGCTTTCTCCCTCGCGCGCCCGAGGAGTCATCTATGTACAATAGATGTTACATAAGGCCGGGAGCGAATGCAGGTCACACGCTTTTAAACCTGAATTTTGATCAAACTGGTATTTTTTTATTTCTATTTCTATTTTTTGTTGTTGACGACGAACGCGTACATTGAACTCTCTATCGCTTAATGGCTTTTTAATGGCTTAAAACCTGAAAAAAAACATATTATCTACCAATGAACAACAAAAATTAAAAAAAAAAAAAAACAAACAAGTATTATTTGTCGTTGACAATAGATGGTTAAACTATAGAGTACACCCGTATGTTACCCACGTATGTTACCGACCGAGAGCTTCTTTACCGAGAAAATATACTTATGGGGACAATGACGGACAAAAAGTATTATTAGACATGGGTTTAATTTCTTCATTAATAACTCTTAAACCTATAGAATTTAAAATTTGGTTTTTATTACTAATAATTTCCTATAGTTTTCAGAAAAATTCGTACTAGATTCAAGTATATAAATTAAGAATTGCCACCTTTATTGTATGTGTTGACATACGAAATTTTTAGTGTATATACGGACAAACGCCCATTAAAAACTTCAAGCGTAAATATCTAATTTATAAAAAAACGTATTCTCTCAATATAAATGGAAAAATGAGCCGTAGCATCTCTTCTCTTCAATGATCCATGAATTAACATTTTTCGAGGACAATTCGTGACCGATAATGCGCCATATTATGCATCGCAATCACCGAATCAACGCACATATAGCGAAAGTAGAGCACTCCTTTGCAGTATCCAACTTTACCGACGGTCGGTTGATTTAGTCAGAGTCACACACGTAAGGGGGCTTATTTAAAAATCAAATTTATTTACAATACAATAATCCTTGAAATTTTGTTGACGTGGGGATTATTATTTATGGATCCCAGGAACAAGGGACGACCATTATATCTGTGTACAGTGTCGTCAATCATCGTGCCCGCAATCACACATTATGTGAAAACTTTATATAATAATCTAGTTTGCCTCAGATGATTGACGTGATTAGCCGCGCTTTGAAATTGACAAAACGCTCACTCGTCGCAGCGATGCGCTGCAAAAACAATAAAAAACAGATTATAATTGAAACGATAAACGATTAGTTGGATATCTAGCCACTTGCGCAAGATAATATACATCCCCTTCACAACCTCATAGAGAAAGTCGCTGCGCGACACATTTTTACTTTCCATCGAATCAACGTCATTGCACAATTCATGTTTTAATACATGTGGATCAAGAATTATTTGCTAAATGGAATTTCATATAACTTGTCATTTTTTTTTTACTTTAATAATTGCATCCTCCGGCGAGCTTTCTCTATTATAGTAGAAAAAAAAAACTATACATACCAGAATGAGGTCTTGAATGAGATTGGAAATTCCACGGTTGGCAATGACTAAAAATCTCGTTGCTGGACCAGGAACTGGCTCCTGCTCAGCCACTGTTGATGATGGTGATGAGGATGATGATGGTGATGATGATGTACTTGCTCCCAATACATTCTGTAAAATTTATTTGAAAACATGAAATATTTTTTATACAAATATTTTTTTAAATGTTACTTACTTTGATGATTTCAAAGATAAAGTTTCCAGAGCCAGCTGATGACGAACCTGATGTCGCCAGTCGCTTATTTCGGCTCTCATCGTCGTCGGCGTCATCAAGCTCAATGTCCGACAGGGGTGTTAACTCTGAGTCGACAGCTTCATCACGATGATTGTCCTCTAGCGTCGTTGTCATCACCTCATTGTTCTCCTGCGGCAACAACTCCTGCCTCAAATCGCGCCGGGCCCTCTGCAATAATCGCAACAAGTTGTAATGGGCGTAAAAGTGCATGGTATTGTTAATAAAATGGTATTGTGATTGATTAAATTCATCCGACATCGTGCGATCGTCTAGGGATCATTGAACGACGCAAAAAGGTGTCAAAATGATGTCGAAAATCTCTGAAATTTTGTACCAAAGTAGCTTGGCTTGAATTTGTCGTCGGTAAATGCGGGACGACGATTTTATCCGGCTCATCATCAGTTTTACCGTCATTGTCATCATCATCATCATCATCATCATCAAATGGCGGTGCTACTGTGACAGTAGAGCCTTCATCGCTGTTTCTAGTACCATCGCGGCCTCCACCGAGTGCTCCACCACCCAAAAAACCTTTCAGTACTGTCGGCCCCAAGGCTTTGAGCACCTCAGCGACAATCTGGTTGACTATTTTATCAATCATCTATAAAATTCCATATCTTACATATCTTACAATACCCGAAATTTCTGCAATCAAATTTCTGCAAGAAAATTATAAATGTGTACAGGACATGGTAATTTTTGTATTTTGCTCACCTTGGTAATGTCGGGAAAAAATTGTCGAAGAACTCCAACAGTTCTGCGTCCCCTACTGATGATGCTGATCTGCGGATCGCTGTTGAACTGATCCAATGTCTGTAAGAGCAATAAAAATTGATCGGGCGAGAAGAAAGTGGGTAATGTGAGCAAGTGAAAGTATGCTACTACTACTATACAAACAGTTGAGCATATTAACGTACCTGATGACGAGATAAAAGTCCAGGGTCCTGCTGAATAGGAAGGCAATTGACTAGAGCAAACACGCATGCACAGGCCAGAAATATTGTTGTGTATTTCATGATTTTGACGCGACACACCTTAAGATGAAAAACAATAATAATCACTAATTAAGTTTAACACGATTGAAGCGCATGTCGAATTAGACTCACCACAAAATTTTAATTTTTGTATATATTTAAACTCGCTAGTCTTGTGCTGCTGCTGCTGCTGCTGCTGCTGGAGCTCGTGTGTGTACTTTTGTGCTCTCGCTCTCCTCCGTGGCTTAGGTGTATATGATGGCGCTTAGTGAGCGGCTTTTATTAGCAGGAGGGGCCGTATAACCACCACCTCTACGCTACACTTGTGATGCGAAGCTCTCTGTGCGCGATGCTGAGGAAGAAGGGAGTATATGGAATTTTTACATCTGTGAATAATTGCGCGTCTCTTGTTTATATGGTGTGCTCAACGAGATCATGGTAATGACCCTCGTCGCGTCCTAACACTGTGTAATATTTCACAACCTGCTTCAGATGCGGCGAGAATGTCCTCGAATGTCTGCCTATCGTCTGTATATAAATTTAGTTAAACCCATAAATCTATTTAGACAAATTAGAAAGCGCAATATTTGCGTGCATCTAATTATTATTTCCCATACAACATTTTAACCTGTGCCTATATATCGCAGATGAGAGAATAATCTTGTGAGAATTGTGCTTGATTTTTCATCGACCATGTGAATGTTGTTGACCTCGCAATGCGTAAAATTCTATACATGATATCCAATATAATTACACTGAGAGAACAATTCATTTATATTTAATGCATAGATATATTTGGTAGTTGACGAACTGATTCTTCTTACATAAATATACGTTTAAAATTATGGCAAATTGATTTATAAACAATAAATCTTGCGATAATATAGTGAGAAATATTTTATTTCTTCACAGTCAGAGTCATTTTTTATAAATGTTAAGATTGATTTATCAACTGTATGTTAATAAATCGATGTTTGTTGCTGCATAGACGTATTCCCTTAAAAAAACCGATTCTGAAAGTTTTTTTTTTTTTTTTTAACCGGGGGTAAAAGGGTCAACTAATCATTTCTTTAACAAAACTAGTTGTCAATTTTATTATTTAAAATGTTTATTTAAAGAATAGGCTGAAAAAGCTATGAATAATCATTTTAAAGTATAGTGATTATGGTCGGAAATTTATAGGGGGTGTCTTTCCGAGCATTTTGGCGTGTAATTTATTTAAAAATGTTAATTGCGCGAACTACGCAGGCGAACTGGGGTTTTTTTTTTCAAGGGAGACGGTAAAAAAATAAATATTTATGCCATACTTTTTACTTGATATAAAATTTATTAACTAATTTTATATTCACTGTTGATAAATTTTTTTTTCAATGGATATAATTCGCATCATGCTCAACTTATAACTACAGGAAAATTAAATCTGTCAGTCATTGAACAAGACGTATAAAAATTATATTGTCTCTCGGATGTCGACAAATCAGCAGCAGCAGGCTGTCTAATATATTATAATTATATTTGTGAAAACATAGAGACGTAACGCATATGCGACGGAAATTGTGTCGCGTAATCGTATCGATATGCATTCGAGCGTGCGATACTTTAGACATAGGAAGAGCGCAAGGGTCCTCATTACATGAAAACAGCGGGGCATCGTCGTATATAAAAGTCGTCGTAATTTTTCCGGCCTTCCAGGTAAACACTTGTAGTAGCACGGTGTCTCGTGCTAAATTTCCCCGCCATGAAACGTGTGAAAATTCGTTTTTTAATCGTCACTGTATTAATAATTTGTCATGAGAGTGCGTGTGTTCCAATACCTGCCGGCAACGCGACGCGTCCGCTTCCCAAGTACGTTGAGATAAATTTACCCGTGAAGATTACAACGTTGAAAGATCTTGTGGAATGGATACAGAATGCCATGGACTCGATGGCATCAAAGATTGACATTAATCTAGGTACTCTGGCGCCTCCGGTTAGCAGTGCAGATCTCGTGAAGAAACTGGCAAAGGTGGAAAATGCGCTGAAAAAACCGAAAATCAAATCGGAGACTCTACCAAGTCCTCGAAATGGTTTTATAGAGGTGGAAAGTCCTTGGTTAAGGGGAGAAAATGAAATTTTCCCACCGATAATCAACACTGATGCTTTTCTTCCCCTGATTATCAGTGATGTAGTTTACAATGAGAAGAAAATAGCAGAAACAACAACGGTTCCACCACGATTAATGAAAAGTGCAGCTATAAAAAATATTAATCAATCAAATAATACAACGTCAAAACTCGCGGCGCCGTTTGCAGTTCCGTTTGAGGCTTTCATCACTATTACTCGCCATCCCTCGTCGCCGTCGTCGTCAAGCAATGAAGAATTAACCACGACAGAGGCTCGAGATGAATTTCCACCGTACTTGGACAATGTAACGAGAAATATGTCGAAAAAACAAAAAATAAAAGCTCCTGAGCGTGGAAAGAAAAAAGACAGTGGTCGAAAACGTCAGACAGAGTTGCTGGGCGATATTTTGAAGATGTTAGGCTTGATTCGAAATGTCGTGACGAAACCGAGGAGTCATCAGACAGCAGCTTCGTCAGTCATTGAATCCACGACTCGGCGAGGAGTAGCATCGCGACAATTAACGTTTGTAAGTGCTCAATTCTCATATTGTATTCTCTAAGTTTTGAATCAGTCGTTTTCGACTGATTCTCAGTGTTTTTCTGCAGTTTTTCTGCAGCAATGTTTTGAATGACTGATTCAATCAGCAGAAAAAAACTGCGAATTCAGTTGAAAACGGATCATTCAAATTTAGCGAGTTTAAGAGTATTGAGTAAAAGTGATGTAATTATTGAATTGTTCAGCCGCGATCGAGAAGAAACGAGACGTCGCAACGACAGGAATTTGATGACGATGAGGACGATGATGATTATGATGATGAGGAACAGGGAGGATCTCTTGGTTCAATTGCCGATTTATTGCCTCTGGCTCTGCCCATTTTGGAGGATTTGAGCGACGTAAATAAATTCACAATGTATTGGATAGTGAATGTATAATTTCGGATTATTTTTTTTTTTGTAGCCAGAGTCTGATACAAACTTGATTGAACTTATCCAAGCTGGAGTTCCACTAATTGCTGGCCTGTTTGAAGTGAGTTGAAAAATTATTCAAGATTATTGTCACATTATTCAAGATTATAGTCACGGGTGTTTGCAGGGCGATGGAGATGGAGAGGGCGGTGCCAACGAGCTAATTCAAATGATTACTCAAATAGTAACAAAGATTGTAAACGTGAGTGGCCAATAATTTTATAGAAATTGAATATAAATAAATTCTCAGCCTTAATGGAATAATTTTATGATAAGGATGGCGAAGGAAGTGATCTTGGAGCTCTTATAGCACCTATCTTTGGTCTCTTGGCCCCTTTTATTGGGCCTGTACTCGGCCCGGTGATCGGACCGCTTATTCGAACAATCAGCAATGTAAGTCCAGCATTAACGCTAAAAATTTTTTGAGTTTTATATATACTGTCTGTCATTATTTATTTATTTTTTAGCCTCCCACAGAGGGCTCGTCCCTGCCAGTTTTACTCAACGCCATTATCGGGCCTCTAACCCAGGTAACTCTCTCTCTGTGATGTATTTACGGGCGTATTTTTATATAAATTTAACTGTTTTTAGCCCCAAGAACCCAGTGGAATGTCTCCGCTGTCGATTTTACTTGCGGGAACGACAGCGGCTCTGTTAAAAGTACGTCAAATCGTACGTACTACTGTATGTAGTAATTAATACGGTATATTTATACAGGAATTAAAACCGGGAGTGCCTGGAGGCTCGGATTTAGGTGCTCTAATTGGAGCGATTTTGTCGGGAGTTTTAGCCGGAACTAGCGCAGGACTAAGCGGGCCTCTCAGCAGTAAACATCCGGAATATGGTAATTATGGATATAATCTTCAACCGCCGCCAGCTTCACTCATCAGGCCCTCGTCATCAAGCAATTCGTTCATAGCTGCTGTGAGTACTTTCACCACAATTATGCAAATGTTAATATTGACCAATAAATAATTTTAGCGACCACAAGTAAACATTGGATCGACACTGAGACCTTCCTACGTAACTATTAATCATGCTCTGATTCCCGCTGCTGCTACAAATGACAATGGAGGCTCGAGTTATCTTCCTTATGGAACTGTAAGTACAGGGGGAAAAAATTTATTCGCAAATTTATTTGCTTTTTGAGATAGTAGAAAAAAAAAAAATTAGTATAGAAATAGCAAAAAATATTTGCTAATTTTACTCTCTAAATTTGAATTAGTCGTTTTTGATTGATTCTCAGTGTTTTTCTGCTGATTTAGTCAGCAAGAAAATAAAATGATGCAGAAATAGTTGATATTAGTTAATGAATCAGTCATCTTAATGACTAAATCAAATATTTTGAATGATTGATTTAAAAAACAAACTGTGAAATCAGTTTGAAAATGATTGATTAAAATTTAGAGAGTAGTGTTACTAATTTTCCTAATTCATTTTGAAACGTTAAAAATTAATAAAAATTACTATTTTTTAAATCTACAAAAGTTTTAAAGTTTTTAGAAATTTTCTTGCTCAAATCTTGCAATGTAAAATTAGAAAAATTTTTTTTTTTTGTATTTTTTTCTGTTACACAGGCAGCCGTGCCGGCAAACTCGGTGAATCCAATTGCTCTAATTGGTACAACAGTGAAGGATATTCTTGGAGCCGGTATTCAAGTAGTTTCAAGCCTGGTGAATGCAGTTTTTGGTGTGAGCGGAGCATCGTCGCAGGAACAGCCAAAGCCTTCGTACGGTCCACCTCCTCAGCATCAGGCTTCGCCCTATCAGGCGTCGGGATAGTTATGTAAATATGTTCAAAGACTTCCGGTGACTGCGCGCGCGATATTATAGACTATACGTGTTCCGCATATTGTTACGAGTGTATACGATGGTCAGCGACGTGGAAAATACTGGAGATTGAGTTCCGGGTGACAGGGAAGCTACTAATGCAACTAATATGTCGTTTCTGTGCACTTAGCGTGTGGGTATATAGCCATTTGATTGCGAGATTGTTCTCGTCGCAATAACTGGAACACGCGCGCAGGACACCTTCAAGCGTGTGGAAAATTCCCGCAATAGAGCGCTTTTTTTCCATTTTTTTCCGCAACCCCAATGCATAAAAGTATGAGGCCTGAGGGAAGACGATTGCCAAGACCTCCGATCCCTCATGATGATGATGATGATGATAGAAGCGTGCTCCAGAATGCAGTTTCCCCCTCCATATCCAACTAATCAATTTATAATTGTGTGTTTAAATAAATGTTTTACCAGAATGAAACTCGATTCTCATTTAGAAAGGCCTATGCATATTGCGAAGGTCGAAAGGTCTTGGATGGTCGTTTAGTTTTTTGACTCTGCATTTAATATTGTACAATGTATCGACAATTGCATAAGCACACTTTCTAGTTGCGTTCAGAGTTCACTTTGCATTATACATCTCATCATCGCTCGCAGCTAAAGAGTGTTAAAAAACTATTAGAGAGAGCATCTTGAGCATCTCGGGCCAATAATCAAAGTTTTTTCTCGTTTTTTCTTCTTCTTCTTATTCTTCGTCAATGACTCGACGACACGAGCAGTAAACCCTGAGCGCAGTCCGTAGAGAAAGTAGGAATATTTATTTGGGTTACTAAGAGATTGTAACGAGCCGCACGTACGCGTGCATATATATATATATGTATGAAAATCGCGTTACGTAAAATTGTATAAAATCTGTCGAGTCTTTGCGATACATAAATCCCCACAAAAATCTATGTGGTAATAATAAGCCACGACTATATACGTTTTGTGAATATAATGTGTACTCTGTATATGCATTGCTATTTATATTCTATTATTTATTTTTTTTTTTCATGATGAAATCCGCTAATTAGTGCAATACGTCAAGGCAGTGCCTAAGATCAATCGTGCTTGATCGGTACACACTCTCTTTTACGCAATTTATACAGCACGTACAGCAAGAAGTGTGTGATTTCCACGCCATTTTATCAGTATTTTTAATTTACGCAATATTATAGGGATTTTTTTCATTTCCCAGCATCGAACACGACAACTTTCTTTCTGGCAGCTAGTCGGCATTCGTGATCAGCCATCAGCGCGCAACACGTGTGACGATTCCAAATTATATGGCCTTGGAAGAAAAAAAAAATGTATTGCCAAGAAATCAAGATTTGTGTGTTAATTGAAATTCAATGAATTTGAGAGTCTGGAAAGTTACTGGCATAGGTAGATACCATATATCAATCAAAAAAACTAAAGAGGACGTCGCGCGACGATCCTGTGTGAGTGTTATAACTCGAGTAGCTCCTTCCATCGCGCGCGCAATAACTTCCAGACCCGAGACCTCCGCCATCGCCAACAAACGAGTCTCGCACGTCGACTGGCGCACATCGTCGTGTCTGCACAAGTAAGCCTTTCTTCTCATATAAGCTTCGGTTCTTTCGATAAATTGCAATTTACTTCTAGACTATAAACATGAAGCTGATGATGACGCTGTTGTTGGTGGGGATTTCGGCGGCGATTCTCGCTGAAGGCAGCCCGGTGGTAAAGAGAGACGTCGATGACATTAGCCCCTTGAATCAGGTGAGATATATTTGAAAAATTGGCGTATGTAGTAGTTGCGGATATCTTGAGAAGAGTATATAGTGAAAGTAGCTCGAGACTTGCTGCGACGTGTTTCTCGCTTGCCCACGTGGCGATTATTACTGACGACTTTTCGAGTTTTATTACATACGCGCGTGCAAACTAAAATGCAGGCCTATGCGCAGGTCTATGTGTTGCAGAGTGAGGATGATGCAGCGCTGGATGAAGAAGAGCACGGCGACAGAGAGAAGAGAAAAATTGGTGTGGTGAAACTGGGTGTTTCTAATGGCATCTTAAACTTTGTGTTTGGTGTAAGTATATATAAATTGAATTAAATCTTGAACAAAATTTCAAAAGTCGCTGAAAACTTTCTATATACATATATGTATATAGTTATGTACGGAGAGAGTTTATATATTAGCTATATTTTTGTTTTTTGGGTCTCGTATGAAAATAAAATCATATTTTACCATATTTTAAGAGGCCTCTAAAAAAAAATTAATTGGATAGAAGCATTTTTAGAGGTCGTTCAGGAATTTTGAAATTTTCAAAAATAGTGAAAATGTGATTAAAAAAAGTTTTTTTGCTTTCTTTTCACTACAGTGGATTGTTTTACATGAAATTTAAATAATTTCTACAAAATTTTAATTTAAAATATAAATTTTTAAGAGTTATTTACGAATTTCAAAAAATTCCTAAAATGGTAATAATAAATTTTTTCAAATTGCATTATTTTGACTATTTTGTCAATTCATATCACTATAGAAATTTTTAAAATCCGTCAACCACCCCCTAAAAATTAATATTTTTAATTGAAACTTTGTAGAAGTTACTTATTTGAATTCGATGTAAAATAATTCGCTATATAAAAAATAGGAAAAAAAATTTTTAATGATATTTTGGCCATTTTTTAAAATTTAAATATTCGTGAGTGAATACGAGACCCGAAAAAAAAAAAATAGTCAGTTTTTTGCGCAACCCTAATATATATAGTTATATGCATACAGAAATTAGATTCATTTTTGGAAGCCAAAACCAAAGCATTGGGAGTATTGGACGAGTCAAATCGTGCAAAAAATGCAATTTACGGGATAGACCCTCACGCGTCAGCAACCAGTGCATTCATTAGCGACATTATTGGCAAGAAAATCCAGGCAGGAACAGCAAGTATCGGCCCTCTAATCAACAGCGCCACGACCTTTGTCACAACCAAGGGCTCAGGTCTCGTTGGGGCCCTGACATCAAAGCTCGCGCCTCTGAGTTCCCTATCTGGTACATAAAACTACATTTATATCGCATTCTCTCTCTGTATGTGCGAATATCCAACTAATCTCTCTCGCGATATCTGTAATCAGGAGGAGGTAGCAGCAGCAGTGGTGGTGGCACGTCCCCGATTGCCGGAATTCTCAGCATAATCCCGAGCCTAAGTGGCAGCAGCAGCGGTGGAGGTGGTTTGAGCGCCGGCAGTGCCAACGACGATGATGACAGCAGCAGTTCCTCCGAGGTTAGCGCGAGTGCTTCGGCATCAGGAAACAATGGGCCCTACGTTAATGGTGTAGGGTACTGAGATTTGATGCTGAGAATATAATATATCTTCACGAGTGCCAGCAAATCTGAGATTTTTAATTACTTGTACTTGCGTGTATTGCGTTGTAAATAGATTTCTATAAGAAGAAAAAATTATTGCTGTTACAATTGTTAATAAAGACATGAAAAAAAAAATGTTTTCTTACCCTATAATGGTGATTTACTTAATTTTTTTGTTCACCGTAGGTGCAACTAACAACGGAAAGTACCCCTGAATTCAATAGGAATAAAGTTTCCCTGGACATTCCATCAGAAGCATTTGGCACCGGCTTTACAACAGTGACAAACATCAGCAAAATTGTCGGGAAATTAATCCTTGTAAGTGTAATTGTATATCCCGCATAATTATAAGCGCACTTGGATAATTTTTTGCCTCTATTGTCTGTGTATAGAATTCGGCGCATCGTACGGAGAGTATTCTTGAGGTGTTCAAACCGGTTTTCCGAGGGGTATTTGCTATCAAAGGCCTCCCCTCTGACGCAACTTAACTGACACTTGTCTAGATTATTGGCAACATAATTTCAGCGTGCCATCTGTACAATTAATGTGTATATAATAAAAAAATTGTACTCGATGGATAAATCTTGTCATTATGGACCGCGATTTCGTAAGCAGAAAAATTCTAACGACCTTGAAGGCTACGATAGCGACTATACAGGAGCTGCCTCATCTGATGAGGGCCAGTATCAGTCGGGCTGTCACCCAAGATGTATTGCAATGTGGATCGCGTGCGCCAGACTTGTTAAATTACTGACAATATTTTTTTAGTTGTCCAGAGGTAAACTGTTTTTTCTTCAACATACACTGTCTTTCACTTTAGTCTTATCCGTCGACAACAACGTATATTATTCTCAGGTAAATAAATTTTTGAATTAGTATTATGTATATCTTATACATGGTGATGGTTATATGCTGTAACTTTCATAACGGATCTCGTCGCGAGAAAACTATTATGTAAATAATGACGTGGTCCAGCAAGTAGAAGCACTTTCGTTTCACGTTACTTCATCCTGTATATATAGAGGATGACAATCAACTCGCAAATATTTTTTATAGACGTATATATTTCATAATAAGAGTCGTGTGTGTGTGTGTGTGTGTGTGGGATCGTTGGGGTCGCAATATTATGCACTGTGACAATTATATTTCGACACATAATGCATTCCAAACACGAAACTCGACCGAGCGTAGGGGAATGTGGGGCGAAATGGGGTACCTGGAAAAAACGAGTAAAAAATTTTTCTCCAATTGCGCCAACGGCAATTGAATTATTAACTATTATTTAATTATCTATTTAACTGTTTTGTGCTGTCTATTATTGTGGCCCGAAAAAACCCACTAAATATTAGTGTATCTAAAAAACATGGTTTATTATATTTTAAGAACCCTCGACATAAAAATTGGGGCCGACACAAAAATTTTTAGAGAACGCACTCAAGGCCTTTTTTTTTGTGACGTAAAATATCTTACAAAATAAAAAAGTAAACAAATGTAACGTTTTACCGTTGATAGTCACAAAAAAAGGTATGAAAAAGGAAAAAAAAAAATGTTTACAATCACATTTCACTCATTTTTGCAGATTTTAAAATTTGTGAGCGACTTTTAAAAATGCTTATAACAGGCTGAATTTTTTAGAGAGCTTTTGAAACATGGCAAACTATGATTTTTTTATATAAGACCCAAAATAGTCGGTTTTTTCGGCCACCCTACTGTCTATCTAGCTTTTACTGTAATTTGACACTTTTAAGCTCGAAAAAATCATTAATAGTATTCTATTTTGCTGCAAACTCCCCTAAATATAATCAGTTCCAGTTGAGTACAGGATTTTATATGATTTACAGTTATGAAGATGCTATTGGTGGTGATCTTTCTCCTAGGATTGGAAAAGTGGCCAACGGCCACGACGTTTTCCACAATCTCCAACGAACTCATAGCTAATCAGGTCCACATCGAGAAAGTCATGACCACAAACACGACCTCTAGGCTCTGGATTCCGTCGGGAGTTGGCAAAACAAAATCGCAGATTGAATTAGAACGTGAGGAGGAAGAGGAGCTACTAAAGTCCCTGGGGAATCACTCTATTCCAATCGACCTGGAAAAGTGGGGTCCCATTGGAGAACGCGTAATTTCAAAGACTAATGTGACGGAGGAGACGAAAAGAGTTGTCAGGCAGGTGAAGAAACAGAGGCCCGGGTTCTTCTGGACTCTTTTTCGAGTGACATTTGAGGTAATCCACGATTTTCATTTTCGAATTAAATATTTAATTGTCGATGCAATTATTTTCTGTGCATAGACTGTCAATGAGACCAGAGCTGCCATACAGCAGATTAATGATATAGTCACTGCGACTGTGCCGCTGGACGATGTTAGGATCAGTAGTGCCGCCAGTGTTCTGACTAATGGAACTACCACTGAAGCACCTTTCGTCCTAACCCGGAACGGTCTGCTGAGTCTCATTCGCAGAAATGTTCGCGGACTCGTGAGACTCTTTAATATCGAGTGGAAGGATGCCATCGACGTGAGTCATACCATTGCGGGAGTATAATAGCTTGAGTTAATTGTTATATTAACTTTGCAGCAATCGCAAATCAATGTGAAAGAGTTTCAAAAGAGCCTGGCCAAGAGTATTCAACCGTTTCTGGCCGACAATCCCAACGTTTTCTAAAATCTAAAAAAAAATTTACTATTATCATTTACCAAAATAGCAAAAAAACCGACTATTTTTGTTTTTTGTATCTCATACCAAAAAATCATGGTTTATCGTATTTTCAGAGCTCTCTAAAAATGCTTGTATCCGGCCAATTTTTTAGTAGGTTTTTAAAAAATGATAAAACATGTTTTTTTTTCGTCACGAAATCTGAAAAATAAAAATAGTTGGTTTTTTCGTGCTACCTTAATATGGGTAATAAAATCTCGTACTTAATTTTCGATACTGATATTATCAGTAAAATTTCGAAAAATAAATATGTTTATATATGTGAAGCTTTTTTTATGAAAAATATACAACTGTGTATATTTTTTAAATTATTGAAGTCGTCATGATATTATATAAAGAAAACTTTTTTTTACATAAGCATACAACTCGCCCACATGCTGGATCAACCCTGTACGAAATAAAGGCAAATTTGGCGAGTATGATGATGAAGAGAAAGCCGGACACTAGGCGCGTGGGCAATGCATTTTGCGCGTATACTTCATTTAGATATATATATAGGAGAGGTTCTAGATGCGACGATCATACGCGTCAGTATGCGCGACTACACTAGTCTTGAACTGTTTTTAGTGGCGATAGCGGCCATCAACTACATCCCATCAGTTGAAAGCTTTACATTTGAAGATGACGTCAGGATGAGACCCGTCGCCAGTAGAATTTTGGTCACAACTCGCAGACCACCATCACATAGCAGAATTGACAACATTTTCCAGGTGAGTTTTTAAATGTGCGAATAATTGTTTTTAATTTATCCAATGCCCCTCGCTCTGTTAATTGTGTGTGTACAGATTCCGATATCAGTGATTCAAGGAACGTCGGCCGCTGCTCAATCTTGGTCTCCTGAAAACAGTGACACGATTAACAAAGTTTTTGATGTAAGTTTACAAAGTGCATATGGGGAGAAAAGTAATTTTCTAATCTTCGGCTCGGATGACAATTAAACACGGGTTGGAATGGCTTACTTTTCTCTCGAGGTACGCGCATACTTTTTTTTATCGTACCTATACGTGGAAAGTTCGATTTATTTTATTTTTTAAACGAGCCAGTAACTATTCGACGGCTACGAAGCAGCTAAAATAATAATTAAAAAAATTAAATGCTTTAAAAAATACTGTGTATTAAAAAATAGGGCTCGATTTGTTGATAATAATTAAGATCGAACTGTCAATTTGTAGTTGAGGAAAAGTTATTACGGCGTATTGTTTTTTCTTTCATATCTTCTCGTATTGTTTTTTCGTTTATAACCCGATGGCACGAGGGAGAAAAGTAACACTTTTCCCAAGACCACATAGAAACATTTGATTTTTTTTAGTCTGTTTCGGGGTTAAAAGTGATTTATTTTATTCCAATCAACAGAATAAATGACGCAGCAGCACATTGATTAAAGTGAAAAGACAAAAGCGCATTTCTTCTTTCAGCCGGGATAGAATAAGTCAGTTTTACCCCGTTAAACAGGGTAAAAAGCAAATTTTCCACAGACATCGGATGAAAAAAAGTTTTCTTTAAAAAATTGCTTCAATAGATTCCAGTGCAAACTCTGCAGGCTGTCGGTAATGTGGTGAAAGATCGCCGGCGACCTCACTCTGCTTCATCATCGCCACTCTGGTCAAACACTAAGCACAGGAAGAAACGCAACAAGAGGAAGTATCTGATGGCATTCATCCAAACTTTACTCAACCATCAGCAAGGACCGGCGGGGGTTCACGAAATTATCGGGGGAGACGACAACATTTACCACGTGACGGAAGATATCGATGATGCCAGAATACAAAATAAAATTGCACCGCCGGGATTTACCGGATGGCGACGACGCTCATAAATAATAAATAACAAGTCGATCAAAGTCTCACTAATACTATATATATATCGAGTAGAAATTTTTTTATACCTGTAATAGAAGTTGTGGTGCACTGTCTAACAATTATATACTGATTGCGTTGAATTTGATTGGAGCACAATCTCGACGATCGCCCCACCGCGCCGTTGGATCCCTTCTCCTCTGTTGCAGGTGCTCGCAGTGCCTTCAAGTCGTATATTCTGTCATATAATTCACCAGTTGCAAAGATGGTGCTTCGGAGAAATAACATTGTTGTTGTTGTCCTATTGGTCATCGGTGTGTCATCCGCACAAATTAGAGAATCTGCACCAAAAACTAATTCTGAGGATAAAAACACCTTTTTTGGCGTCAGTATATTTATCTATATTTATCTTACATATATATGTTCAGGAGTGTAATTTTTTTTTTTTCAAATTCACGTTCTGGCAACATCCGTTGAAATGTCATTAATTCTGAATAATTTTTTTTAATGGCAGAATTGTTTTTATAGCTGCCATTTCTGGACATATCTAATGGCAGAATTCGCGTGAATTTTGGTGGATACCATGCCGAGGCCGGACTGGGTGGTCTTTTAGGAAATTCCGCGGCTGATGGAACTGCTGGAGGTTTATACGCTGGCGCTGGAACGCCTTCTGGTGCTCATGCATCTGCAGGACTTGGAGGAACAGTTAATGGAGACAATACAGGTGAAAAAAAACGATATAAAAATCTTCTGACAAACATATATTGCATGCCTAAAAGCAAAAAAAGCGTATCGCCAAAAAATTGTGACCTCTGTACTTGCTAATATCTCGATAAGGATGCGAGTTGCATAAATTTTGTTAAGGACCTTTTTGGTAGTAAATAAAATTCTCTACAAAAAAGATTTCTTCATCAAAATTAATATGTTCAGTAGTTCTCAAGATATTTTGGTTTTAACAAGTTAATTTTGCATATACGCTTTTTTTGATGTCTTAGTGACGCGATATATTAAAATGCCTCACAGGAGGGCTGCTACAAGCACGCGCAGGACTCGGAAATGGTGGTCCCGAGGCTGCCGCAGGCCTAGGTGGGAATCTGGATGGCGTAGATCCCACCCAAAGTCGTGGAGTGCTCTGGAAAAGCACCAGCCGCGGTGGCACGACACAAATCACGTCAAAGTCCCTCACAGCAGACAGCGACGATAAAAACATTCAAAAAATCCCTGCAAGCAAAACAACACATTTGAGAATTGGTTCAGTCGTACTACCGTCAGACTCCAATACGCAATTTGTTCGGCGTGATGTCTCGAATGAGGAAAAGTTGAACACGGTTGAAGTAACCCAACCACCAACAGTCTACTACTCTCCAACACGGCGTTGCCAGCGCAAAAGACTCTGCCGAGGCTTCAGCAGCAGCAGGAAAACTGTCGTTCAGCAGCAGCCCCTTGCTGCATCAACAATCGATACCGCTGATTCCAAGTACTCGCCGGAGGTTGTAGCTCCTGGACCTGCTCCAGAACTTCCTTCGGCCATTCGACCACGAACTCGAACTACTCTCTTCGATGACATTTTCAACGTGAGTATACTCGCGGGTAAATTTAATTTCTACTCGCTAAATTATCATTTTCTTGCAGATTCCCATTTCGACATTGGTCGCAGTTAATCAGCTGCTAAACAACAAAGCAAAACAACAATAATAAATCTTAAAATTCAAGATTATTATAAAAATATAGTATTATTAGATTGCGTGGGTTTTTCTGATTGCAAAATAAAATTGCATGCACGAAAGAAAAAGCGAAAGTTTGTTAAAAAAAAAAAAAGAATCCTTGGACATATAATCTACGTGAATAGTTTAATATTGGATGTGATGACCAAGGACCCTATATAGCGATACTTTGAACTTCTGTGTGCGCGCGCGCGCGTCAGAAGCAAATGGAAAGAGAAAGTGAGAGCCTGATGGAGATGTCGCAATGCCTGCGCTGGCTAAGTGGCATAGATAGGAAGAAGAAAGAATCAGTTGCAGTGTTCAGTACGAACGGCAAAGATATCACACACAAACACACACGATGCATTGTCCAAAAATTTACCTAGTTCTCGTTTTGATAACTGTTGTTGTCAAGTCGGACAATAGCAGTAGTTCAACGACGAGATTGTACGTGCCAACAAAATGGGATCGAGGAATGGTATAATACATAATAAATAAAATAATTTATTTTATAGTGATATGTATATAAAACCGCGAAAGTTGAAATTGTTAGCTTGGTCCGTGTTGTAGGAACTGTTTGGCCAAATTATGGACGCAATGAGATTCGGCACAGGCAGATTAGTGAATTTTATCATGATGGCTAGAAACGTGATTGCTGAACGCGCGGAGGTAAAACGTGAATTACCTCCTCAAGTGTATAATTAATTTTACGCGTATTTGTGGTATTTTAATTATAATTATATATTGGCTTTTATATTTTTAAGGAATTTAAGAGCGAAGCGGCGAATAAAGTGGTTGCGGTTATCGCAGCGCGTGATGCTCGAAAGATTATACATCAAAAGACAGCGCCGGAAAAGCGGAGTGTTCCCAGTGTCATTAACGAAAATGTACAGTTGATGTCGGAAGCGGATCAAGGTCTGTTTGAGGCTCCGAAGCAGAAGCCTATCGAGGAATATCTGCGCTCGATAATAAATCCAGTTCCTCTCGTTGATCGAATCACGGACAAGGAAAAATATGGTAACACGGGGACAGAGCAGTTTTCAAGTGCTGGAAAAGCTATAGTGAATAATGTTGAAAGTTTAAGCAATGTTGTCAACGCGTTGATCGATGCAAGTATATAATAATGTATAATAAGGCAGTGAGTACTTGAATAATTTATTTTAAAAATTTTCAGGCTCCAGGAAGAGCGTTAAAAAGTGTGTCGAAAAGTCTGACAACAGTACTGGATCGCGTAGGAGCTAAACTAGTTGGTTTGCAATAAAATTATTTAATAAAATAGTACGAATATTTCACTGGTAAACATAATTTTGCACAAAATTATACTATGATGATGATGATAAAATATTAAAGAATTTTCATCACAGCAGCTGTCAATATGACAATAGATTGCACGGTGATTAAATTGGTATTTGCACCACGATTAGCAACCTTGTAAATAAGTTTTTCTGCAGTTCGAGCGCTCAAAAGATTTTCACAGGGGGTAACTCGCTTGACAAATGTGAATAAAGCATCTGCAATATTGCCAGGAGTTGGATCCGAGCATTTCTCCAGTTCATCCACCACGCATTTTTGAAGCTGTGCCATGTCACTTGTAATATACAAGAAAAACACAGTATTATGTTTCAATGTCAGATATTTAAGTGTGTTTTTTTTGTTTACCTGCATTGTTTCAGTCCAAGGATTAGTGGCGGAAGTGATTCCAAACTTGGTGGCTCGCCGTTTTGAGCGGGAATGTAACCGCCATAAGTGGCATTAAGACAATCTTGGAGAGGGCCTTGCTTTGATTGAATACACTCTGGGCCCCCGGCAGCAATAAATACTGGAAAAATAAATGTCTAAAAAATTGTTGCAGATATTAAGGTGGATATAGATCTTACAGGCAATTCTATCGCCTTCCTTGTAGCAGATAAAATTTAGTAGAGAATCTGTGACGTTTTGGATAATTCTCGTTGTGTTAATTTCCTGGGGAGTCAGGCATAACTCGAGAACCGACGTAAAATTGCTCATACACTGAGTCAAGATTGTACGCTTTTGGCAGTGTTTACCAAAGACAATGTCCAAATCCCCACTGGGTCTAGCCTTTTCAATTTCACTCTGAAGTTCCGTTACATTGACAAGATTTTTCACGCAATTGATAATCTCATTGCGAGCGATCACTATCTTATCGTATGCTTCAGGGTGACCATTTTGTTGGCATTTAGTCTTTAAATTGTTATCCAAATGTTCCATGGCCGTCCGATTGAGGGCCTCGATATCCACTTGTCCAACCTTTTCCATAATTCCAGCAGCTATATCGTTATTTCCATTTGCTGCTACGCCGCAAAATACTGCAATTAATATATCAAATTATAATTCAACACCTGGAAAATTACGGAATTTAGTTGAGTTTTTTGTTGTTGTAATTATACTTACCGGTTACAGCGATGAAAATATAGAGTGACATTTTAAAATATTTCGTAATTTTCCTCTGAAGCTAATAACAAATTAAATTGTAAACGCGAAACAAATGATGAGCGTGGCAAAAAAATAAAATGAAACTCGCGCACACAGTCAAAGGTCAATGCTACTCTACTATGCACTCCTGCTGTCTTGTCGTCGTCGTCGCCGAGAGTGTGTATAATATCAAAAGATAATTTAATTTGAACTTTGGAGTAGATATTTATCCCTTCCAATCTATAATACCGTTGCGCCGTCGCAGCAGTATGTCGCGCGTCGTTTCCATATGTACATAACCTATTATTGTACATCTAAGCATGGATATTCTCGAGTTAAAAGACATTAAAGCTGTGCCGGACATTGTTCACATTTATCCAGATCAAGTTCGGAATGAGTGTATTCCTCTTGTAATTGACAATGGTAAATATTGTATTCATCTATATTCGCCCGTGACTGTTGAAATATTTGTTTTTTGCAGGATCATACAACTGCAGAGTTGGTTGGGCAACTGCTAAGGAGCCTCAGTTAATTTTTAAAAATCTCATTGCAAAGCCTCGAAAAGAACGAGGTAAAAAAGACGGAGAATTACAAGTGGGCAATGACATAGCCAACATTGAAGCAGTGCGTTTCCAACTGAAAACTCAGTTTGACCGCAATATAGTGACGCACTTTGAGGCCCAAGAGCAGATTTTCGATTATACATTTACTCACATGGGCATAGACACCGAGGGATGCGTAAACCACCCGATAATCCTCACCGAGGCTCTCCTCAATCCAAACTACTCGCGTAACCTCATGGCCGAATTGCTGTTTGAGTGCTACAATGTGCCCGCAATTGCCTACGGTGTCGATTGCCTGTTTGCCTATCAACACAACAAGTGTCCCGCAGATGGGCTAATCATCAGCATTGGCTATCACACGACACACGTAATCCCAGTGCTGGATGGCAAGGCTGATTCGCAGAATTCCCGCCGAATTAACGTCGGTGGCTACCACATAACATCCTACATGCATCGGCTCTTGCAGTTGAAGTATCCGGTGCACGTGAATGCCATCAATCCAAGCAGAGCGGAGGAACTGATTCAACATCACTCGCTAGTTGCCTTGAACTATCATGAGGAAATTTGCAAGTGGGCCGACAACGATCACTATGATGCCAATGTATTGCGAGTACAACTGCCGTACGTAGCGCCAGCTAGTACACCAGGTCTCACAGTTGAGCAGCAAAAGGAGCGAAAACGTGAGCTTGCACGCCGCTTAATGGAGATTAATGCCCGTAAACGCGAAGAACGATTGGCGGAAGATGAGGAGCAGTTGAATCAAATGCTGTCGATTCAAGAGTTGCATGAGGACGGCGAGTTGGATGATTTTGAGGAGGCTCTAAAAACATATAATCTTGCCAATGAGGCCGAACTTGTCAAAGTCATTGGTAACTTGCAGTTGAAAATTGAGCGGGCACGGCAAAAAATTGTGGCTGCCAACTCGCAGGAGGATAGTTTAGTAATTGAAGAGCAGCAGCAAAAGCAGCAGAAAGTAAAGACAAGCTTGCAGCCAAAGGATCAGGCAGATTTGCACGAGTGGATTGCAGGAGTTAAAAAACAACGTCAGGATATTTTGGACAAAAAATCGGCAAAACGCCAACGTAGGCAGGACATGGCAAAGCGCCGAACGGTGGCAGCTCAGGAAAGAATGCGAATAATAAGTCAGCTGGCGAGAAAAGAGAAGCGTGACGATGATTTTGGCATGAGGGACGAAGATTGGGATGTGTATAAAGTTATTAATAGAGAGGGCGGAGATTCAGACTCGGAATTGGAGCAGGAGCGTCTCATAGAGCTAGAGGACGTCCTGCGTCAGCACGATCCAGACTACGAAGGTGGGTCGAATATTCCTCTGATTCCCGGCGAGACTCACCAGCTGCACGTTGGTCTCGAGCGTTTGCGTGCTCCCGAAGTCCTTTTTCAACCGTCAATGATTGGATTTATTGAGGCAGGCATTGCTGAGACTATTGAATTTGTCCTGAAGCTCTATTCGCCTGTGTTGCAGTCTAGAATTGTCAGCAATGTTTTTCTAACCGGTGGCCCGGCAAAATTCCCTGGATTACTCGAACGATTAAATCGTGAATTGCGAGAAATTCGACCATTTAAATCGGATTTTCGCATCCGTATTGCGGATAACACGAGTTTGGATGCGTGGTATGGCGCGCGAGATTTCGGAGCGAGTGCAAGCCTGCCGGAGTACCTCGTAAGCCGCTCCGAGTATGAAGAAAAGGGCGGAGAGTACTTGAAAGGGCACTCTGCAAGTAACATCTACAGTCGATCGCCAGAACCGCTAATTGTCGATGTTGAAATGGAGTAATATATGAAATAAACGTAATTTTTACATACAATCAATTTGTGTATAATATAGTTATATTCATAATAGGGGAAGTAAATGACAGCTATGTACAGTATACATACTTGCCTTATTAGAGTGTGTGTGTGTGTGTGTGTGTGTGGTTACCGCCGTTATATTATATATTCAATTGTAGTATTATTTCTTGTATAGTTTTATGGATATACATAAAATACGTCCTATAAGATATGTGTCTCGCTATTTAAATACGGCGATATACATCTACTACAATATTTTATTTATTTATTTACTACTATTTTTTTTTGTCGGTTATGTATATATTTATATAACACATCAGCGTCGCTATATATCGTATGGACTTTTAACACTGGCACTCTGCAACTCTTTATATCCAACTACTATATACGCAGGCCTGCTAAGACTTACCGTAAACCTCTATATAAAAATAAGAACTATCCCTACGTAAACGCGTATTACAAAAATAAATGGCATCGTACTCTGCTAAAGAAGCAAAATCGTACAGGCGCAACGCTTTTTTTTACTCATCATTGACAACTTTTTGATGTTTACTTCTCATATAACATTGCTGAATGAAAAATTTTAACATTGCACTTTTTTTTTTTTTTCTTTTAGAGAATGACTAGCCAATAAACTAAAGATTATTGTTTTTACTATACACAATAATCGCAGTCTTACCCGATGATGACTAATGTGGTGGTGGTGGTGGTGTTGGGTGTGTATGAAAAATAAAAAGTACTCTAGAAGAAAAAAAGAAATTTGTAATGCTGAAAATTGAATAACTAACTAAAAAAAAATTTATTACATATTTCCATTAATTCACATGAAAATAAGAGTATCTTATAGGACAGTCATCATGACACTTGTTTTCCCTCATATACCTTCATCGCACATACAACCATATCGCGCGCGCGCGTCACTCTAGTGAATCTGCTTAAAATGAGCCTAAATGTGTTGTTATTGTAGTGAATGTTTGTTTTTTTTTTTTCTTTGTTTTTCCTAAACAAGATTTCCACTGATGTTTGTTCGTTACGCTCGAAATTGTACTGAAAACCAATATGCAAGATAATAATTACTATCTATATCACAGATTCAGGTGACTAAATTCCTTAAAAAATATAAAATAAACAAGCATGTGTTTGTGTCAATGTGTGTAAAATGAAGCCTACTGCTAGTTATTAGTTGTTGCGCTGAACATATTCGGGATAGGAAATTGGTGTTACATTAGAGGAGGAAGAGGAGGAGGAGTAGTGGGCATACAAGTAGAGTGCAGGATGAATAGTGCTGCTGCGATGTCTAATGGTGCTGTCTCGGCGCTGAGACAAATGATGAGGATACAAATGATGATGTGGTGATGGCGATTCAGGACTGCCCAGCGAGCTTGAGGAGGCAAAAGTTTGATGTACACTCTGATGATGATGATGATGATGATGATGATGATGATGATGATGACTGGTGGCCGGCGGTGTATTGGTCTGCTCATGATTGTTATAGGGCGACGACGCAGCCGTTGAGCAGCAAGCAACTTGCTGCTGTTGCTGCAGCTGCTGCTGCTGCTGTACCAAACAAATCTCGGATGCGTTGTCGTCCAAGCACTAGTTTGTAGTCTGCGGATGGAGCAACGGCACAGGCAACTGGATATTATTTTGCTTAGCTAAACTGGCTAATTCTGCGGCAATGCCACCGCCTTTACCACCGCCACGACTATCAAGTCCATCGAGCGATGACGGGCCATCATTATAGCGTAAATCACAGACCGGGCTCTCAAAACCACCGCCGCCAGTACCAGGTGTACCACCGCCGCTGCTCTGAGGCGTCGCAGGATTATGATTCGAGCCCTGATTCATGTCACGGTGCACCCGGTTCTGATGTCGGATGAGGTAACTATCGCGGACGAATGTACGCCCGCAAATGTTGCACTCAAAGGTGGAGGTGGCTGTGTGCGTGCGGATATGAACGGCAAATTGATTCTTTGAGGTGAAGGTGAGTGAGCATCGGTCACAGACTAGTGGCTTCTCTGCAACGTGGCTCCAACGATGCGCAGTAACATAGCTCTTTACGGCAAAGCGTTTTTGACAAATATCGCAGGCATACGGCCGCTCGCCCGTGTGCACGCGCTTGTGCGTGTTTAGGCTGCTCTTTTGCGTGAATCTCTTGAGACAGAGCTCACACTGGAACGGTCGCTCACCCGTGTGAGTTCGCATGTGTACCTCCAGATAGGGCTTTCGACAGAAACTCGCCTCGCACACTGTGCAGTGATAGGGCTTGTTGCCCGAGTGGAGTTTCATGTGCACATAGTAGGACGAAGCAGATGATAGCACCTTTCCGCACACTTTACACGGCTGTGGCTTGGCTCTCGTGCCCTCTTTTACAGTTTGCTGTCCTGTCGATTGGCGTGCCGGCGCCGTATTTTGACTTGCCTGCTGCTGTTGCTGCTGCTGGTGCATGTTTTGCTGCTGCTGTTGTTGCTGCTGCTGCTGCTGAAGATGACCCTCTTGCTGTGATAGATCCTCTCGCTCGTCCGACAGGTTGACCATAGAGTTTGAACCGTCTGAACGACTTGATGCTACGGAGTAAAATCCCATCGGCTCTCGTTTGATCTGTTGTTCAAACATTGATGGCATAATCTGCGAGTGCACTTCAGGGGGAACCTGAAGCTGCTGCTGCACCACTGCTGCTGCTGCTGCCGCCGCTGCTGCTGCTGCTGCTGGTTGATTCGGGAGCAGAGTCAGATTGCGCTTGACAAACTGCTCATATCCTGCGTACCAATCCACCTGCATGACATTGACCGAATCAGACATTAGGCTTGATCATTCATTTTTGACACAAGTGACAAGAGAGAAATACGCAATCAGCTGATTGCATAACTTGACCGCGAGCACCAATTTTTCGACAAATTCTCGCATGCACTCAGAAGTTATTTTTTATACGAGTATATTAATATTACAAACAATTTTTGTACTACATTGTGAGCAACCGCGCGCGCGAGTGCGATCGCTCACAATGCGAGCTGCGCTGAGCAAAGAGTGTGTGTAATGGTATAAAGAGTACACGTCCCCCCTGCGTGCCAATGTGTCGTACTAACCTTTGCTGATGTAGTGGACCAGGTTAGTGATGAAAAACACACGCTTCATCGAGCGCACATGAATCCTTCCGTAATTTCACAGCTCTTGAAACATTTGTTCAAATAATGTTTTTCTTTCCACACAAAATATAAGATGGCTGCTACTATATTTCTCACCACCACGCGCATATATATACGCCGAGAGAGAGATTGACGGCGGCGGCGACGGCGTTATGCTCTCTCGCTGCGCAGCCAATTGGCTGAAAATCCTTAAGCTCCGAGTAGTTTGCGACAACTTGTCGTTATTGGTCGCTGATGCTTCACGCTCCTTGGAAACCGCGCATCTCCTCTCGACGCAATCATACACACATACACACACGAGCGCTATTATTATTTATCCACTCGTGTATAGGATTTATATTTCTTTTCCGTAAGTTGTAATTTAATTATCCCAATTTATTTATTTATATCTTTAGTCATCAATTTCCCGTGATCATATAATCTCGTAGTATAGTAATAACCTTCTGACTAATGTGTACACTGATGTTATTGATTTTTCCTTTGACCCTTTTTTTTTTCTTCCAGTAGGTATCATGTCTACAGAATCGTCATCAGCGACAATGAATGACCCGGTGACAAAGGCCGTGGTGGATAATATCATGGGCAATTTGCCGACAAAGAAACCTCTGGTTCGCTGCGATGACTGCGATCTGTGTTTCACCAGTCAAACAGTGTTGGATGCTCATCTCCAGGGTGCTCGACACGCCAAGCAGATTCGTTCGAAAATCATCCTTGCCACACTGGAGGAGACGAAAGTGGCATTCACAAAGGACCAAGAGGCCAACGGTCTCAAGTGCAACATTTGCAACGTCTGTCTCAACTCTATACAGCAGCTTCAAACACATTTGAATGGTAGAAACAATTTTTTCCACGACCTTTCGTCGATTTGTCTTAAATTTTTATGTGTTTATCTATCTGCAGGCAATCGACACAAAAAGAAAATTATGAAAGGTAAAAACAAACATGAAAAACAGTTAAAATTCTCGCGCATGCTTTGTCCTTGATCGCTTTTGGCGCATGGGTTCCCTTTTTTATTATTCATATCGATTCTTTCTCGGGCATGAATGTAGCTCAAGCTAATTTATTATCACAAGTGGCAACTCTTGCAGTTGTGATAGATAGATAGTGTTGATTGCACATTGGTGCTTAGGTGGATGGACCACCGAGACCACTGATGCCGAGACGCCAGAGGCTGAAAAGCCGGCCGAATGCGAGGAGCCGCTGCCAAGCCAAGGAAAAGGGATACTACTCTCTTGTAACACCTGCAATAAATTCTTCAATTCGGAGGCACAGTATGATGTGGTATGTCGTTGGAATAACGCGCTTACACGCACAGCTGTGAGAAATTTTTTTTTCAGCACGTTGCGTCGAAAAAACATGTAATGCGAGCCAGCGGAGCAGTGCCAAAGAGTAGCAAGAAAAAGCAGCGTTTTCTCCCGTACCGAAAAAACACCAAAGATCTTAAGCAAAAAATTCCCTCGCTATCGAACAACTTTATTTCTGGCGGATACACCAATAATGGTTAAATTTCGGCAGTATCCCTTTCATCACAGTGTAATAAAATTAATAAACAAGCCGCGCAGTATCGATAATTATGTAAATCTATTAATAATACACCATTGTTTTTCATTTTCATCTGACTGTTTGGAATATTTGTACAAACATAACTCGAAGACGGTAAACAGAGAGATGAAATGAGAGTGATGTTTACAACTGCATTCAAACGTTACGCCGCCAATTATTTCATAGCAGGATGATAAAGTAGAACACGATCCGGACAACTGGCGGCGACAGCTGGTAAAAATATAATCCACAACCTGGAATCATTCAAAGTGTTAAACGGTTATACTTTTGTGGACAATGTATGTAAAAGATTTAGTACTCAATTTTCAATTTACATCTGCAGATTTGAATTGACTCAAACCTAGTTCTCTCTCTCTCAGATTGTTAGCGCCGTGACTCTAGACGGCGTGTATACTGTCCGCCGTCGGTCGTGCGATTAGTCGGAGTGTCCCATATTATTACAGTCAACAATCGATGACAGTGTTGTGTGTGAGACTCAGGATACTGTGTGAGTGCAAGCAGTTAAAAAGTCATGTTCTAATTGTCAAAAATTAATTTCCGTAGGTTTTAAAATAATGCCCGCGCTCACGTGATTGTGGGTAATGTGGCACGAATATTTCATCGAGTGAGTGACTGATGAAAAGCATTCAATCATTCCTCTGTATCAACGCATTTCTGGCGCTGCGTGAAAAACTTCTTTTTTTTTTTGCTTATTCTGACGCGCACACGCGGTTTCCTCTATCATCATCAACATCATCTGTGTGCCGGTTTTGTCTTTACATGCTACTATATTCGCGTTATAAAATCGTGACGTTTGAGTTTCGCGGTGTTTTTTTCTTCTGTGCCTAAAGCCTTGAGGAAAAAAGTGTCCATATAGCTGTGCCTTGAACACCTCTGACGCGCAGTCGAGAAAAAAAATCTAGTGGCTGATCAAATGGCTGACCAAGGAAAAATGTAAGTGTTATTTCTCTTTTATAAACTTTTAGCATTAAGTTGAAATCTTATGACAAACTGTGTCTGCCATATTTTTCCATCTAGGATAGCTTAACCCCCTATCGGGGGTATAGCATATTTTCTGTTGACAATCTCTGTACACAGAGATTCATTTTAAAGTCATTAAATTTTAGCTAGTTTTTTTATTATATTTACCACACACTCTAACAAACGTGTCTGCCAGCTGCTCTATATTTATATGAGTATTTCAATGTTTGTCACAAAAGCACATTTGCTAAAAAATACACTACTTTATCGACTAAACAAATTTATTGTTTAAAAACACACATATTTTAAGGATTTTATTATACGCGGGTTTTTTTTCTTTTCTCCTAAAGTTGAAGGAGAGGGGAATTTTTTGATTGTAGTGTGATGAAAAAAGTGGTGGTATGAGTATGACTGTTGACCCCTCAAGTCGATATAATGGCAATAAGTTTGAATGAGCTTTAGATTTTTACCCATATGGTTCTTGGGTTTTCTCGCTGGACCTACTGAAGCAATATTAAGCCTTGTGCGTCATTCTCGCATTGATTTTGTATCCATTTTATCGGGCGCCAGAGTGCGCAGGTCAAGGTCAAGAGAAGTTTAGCATTCCAGCGAGCAAATGACGAGTAGAAACATAACGACGATGGTGAATTCCCTCGACTAGACGGCTTGTAGATACATTTTGTGGGGAATAATCAAAAGACATCGATTGCTGCCAAGCGTTTTAACCTGCAACCAATGAACAATTTAATTTAGTTGGATATATTCATGGAGGTGTTTGAGCGTTATCTCCTGCATGTAATTATATTCGTCTTTGATGTACGTCGACGTGGCTCACAATTGTGTAAATATTGTCACTATTTTTATCTAACAATAGATTGTAAATTTTTTCTTCGGGATTAAAACGTCGTGCAATCATGATTGTAATTGAACAATATAGTGCGCAGCCGTTTGAGCAATAACAATCACGGGAAGCGACTTTGGAATATTATCGAGGTTTTATTTCGTCTGTATATTGAGTTTCTATAGTTTTCACGCTCACGATTGTAGTTCCACACTGTGCTTTAACCGCAATCTAGGTTATATGTATTAAATTCGCTACTGCCCCTAACGTATACTAGCTCTCGCGGTCTCTGCTATGTTTTTGATATATGTATATGTATGTAGAATATGCATACTGCTGTGGGATTCTCACGAAAATGAGGCTATCGACGCCAACTTATGTCTCCTTTTATTATTTATTCCTCTGATTTATTGTGAAGAGAAAAATTCATTTTTTTTTGTTGGGTTTTTAATTAAAAAGTTAAAGCTTGATTTTGTGTGAATTATGTGACGATACAGTATTTATTAGAGCTGTATGCACATTAATAGTTTATATAGATAAAGCGTTGGCGGCGATAGTCTGCACGATAAATTGCCATTAGGCGGGAAAAAAGGGATTGAAATCTAAAATACAATCATTGCCTTGCATTATCTATATATCACGCAGATATATTATTTTTTTGTTGATATTATATGTAATAAATTATTCTTTTTTTTTTTTTTTGTAACTCATTTAGTAATGAAAAACATTTATTATTGCATTGATAAATTATTGAATTTCTGTGGATTTTAAATACAGGGGATTTTTTTTTTTATTTTCATCACAATACGGAGATTTTTCATTTTTTAAATAATTTTTAGAGTATATTAGATAAATATTTTTGAAATTTGAAATTTTTTATACTATTCCAATGAGATTTCTAAATACTGTTGCTTTTTTCTGTTATTCTTTATATGAATATTTATTAAAATTTAATATATTATCATTTATCGATTTTTAAACGTCACTTTTTCAACTGTCACTGTCTTTCAATTGTGTCCAGTCTCCCTTATCCGATTGAGGTGCAAGGGCGCAAAGGAATAAAAGGTGAGCCGTCGATATTATACTGTGACCTTGCAGAATCGACCAAAACCACTACCAAGTAGTTATTATCGTAGTGTACACCTGATGTGTATGCCTGCGGTTGATTTTTCATATATTCTCTTTCATTTTACTTTTGCTCTCATAAATTTTGTTCTTTTCGCTAATTAGTTTATTTATGATTAAATTAAATTTTATCAAAGTATCTGCTTGACGCAGTAGTGTATAATTAAATAGATCCATCAACGTATAAGATTAATTAATTTTTGTGTTGACATAACTGGATCAAATGAAATTTCCGGCGGCGCGCGAGATATTGTGGGACTTGTTTAGTGAGAAATAATTGATACATAAACTAGGACAGGGCCGGGGGGTGGTGGGGATATCATATAGCAGGTGTTTGAGCAGCGTATATGTCACATTGCACCACACTGATGTTCTGCTGTACTCTGCGAGAAAATATCAAACTTTTTGTTTCTTCCATCGTCGCTGAAGCTGCCTCGCGCATTTTTATGTCATGCAACGCTCAGTTATGTGACGCCGGCGACGAGGGGAATGTAACAGAGTATGATGATGTCCATGTGTGCTTGGATATAGTTTCGAAAGGTGGAGTTATCAGGGGTGGGACGGCGCGCGCCAGAGAAATCAGACCGTTTGGGGTTGTGCGCTTCCGTTCGCCTCTATACCTCCACCGAGAGGGCTCGTGCGACTTTAGTTACATCCCGACGACCTTTACGCGCACTTCTCGAGACGCTACGTACTCGGGTTGTACAGAGGTGCGTGCAAATAATTCCACTGTATGAAACACTAATAACAAAATTGCTTCAATATTCAAATTTAACTTGATTCTTTTTTTAATTACATATTTTGTATGGATTGTCCTAATGGACAGTAATTGAGATACCCTTATTGTGCGTTACTATGATCAAGAGCACATGCCATTTATAGTGAATGTTATATATTTTTTTTCTTCTGCCACTTTTTGATATTAAAATTCTCTCCAGTGTTTTCCGCCTTTTCGATATTATAACAAAAGCATCTTTTTAGCGAAAACTTCTTTTCATTCCTATATATACATTGTATATGCTTATATATTCTGTTTTTTTTTTTTTTTTATAACCTCCGGTTTTATATTTGCTCGTCGTTGGCGATATTTTTTTTTTTTATTCAATAACCGCATTGGCCGCATTTTTTAAAATGAATAGCCAATTTTGTTTATTGAACGTTAGATTTCATGGGGTTTTGTATTTGGTTTTTTTTTTTTTTTTGAGTAGAAGATTGTTAGGTAATTTAAAATATAATTTTATTTTATTGCGAGATACAATGTATCGATACGTGATGATAAATTGAACAGATTTATTGATTAATTATTTTTGATGTAATTGGAAGTCGTTATATTGTGTGCAATATTCAGGGGCGCGTTCTTTCAGAGAGGCTGATGATAAGAGGGTATCTTGAACGCTGTGCTCTGTGAAAAAGCGCGTCAGGTTGCGGTCTGTGTATATATATAAAGGCACGTTGCTCAGATATCGCGATAGGTCAGTCTGCAAATGCACCCCCTTTTTCCCTTCTTGTTTTCCTCATTAGAGTCATATTGCGCGCAAGCGTCCACCGCAAAATCGAATCAGCATAAATTTGGGTTATGTTTTTTTTTTTTTTTATTAAACCGGTACGTAATATCCAACTGGAAATTTATTTGTACATATAGTAGCATAAAGATTTTAGAGAATTTCTTGTTTTTGTTGTTGATTTTTTTGATTTGAAACGTCGAGGAGAGAAGAGTTATTGATGGCGGGTGAAGGCTGTATAGGGTTGGTTCAGTTTCAGTCTGAATCAAATGGAGATCAATACAGGCTTTTCGGCTGGCATTGGGTAGTAGAGGGTGAGGCTTAAGAGTGAACGAGATCCTCTACGCGAAGGACGCGGGGATGCCAACAGCTGTATAGGCTTGACCTTGATGTACTATATATTTTTGCTGTCTATAAGCTCGCTTAATACCCAAAGAGAAGTCTACAACATTGGACCTCTTATGCGTTACATGTCTATCACGTTTTTCACATTTGCATGCCCGTATTGACATGAATGTCAAGTTAATCTTCCGATCCGGAACGACACTTGCGCGCGAGTACATGTGTGATGCTTATACTCTATACTTGATAAACTTTCAAACACACATGTTTTAGTATATATGCAGGAAAATATTATTAGACGCTAGTTATTATCAATTAATTTTGTATCAATCATCATAAAGACTATATATGTATACTGGGGTGGCTCAAAAAACCGACTGTTTTTATTTTTTGGCTCTCGTTTAAAAAAAAACATGGTTTATCATATTCTAAGAATTCTCTAAAAAAATTGGTTTAATACACAAATTTTTAGAGGTCGTTCACAAATTCTGAAAAAAGGTCAAAATGTGATTGTAGAAAAAACGAAAAAAAAAAAAAAATTGTTTACAATCACATTTCAACCATTTTTGCAGATTGTAAAATTCGTGAGCGACCTTTAAAAATGCTTGTATCAGGCTAAATTTTTTAGAAGTCTTTTAAAACATAATAAACTATGTTTTTTTTTTTTTTTTTTTTT
>MVJL01007249.1:0-25553 GCA_002156465.1 Macrocentrus cingulum | reverse complement strand
TGTTAATAAATTTTTCTCTCAATGTGCTAAGTCGAACTCTCCACGAAGTATATCATTCCAACCCGCGTTTTTGGGGCCCTCGCTCAAGTCACCATTCTCCACGCGAGTTGGAATGGCCTATTTTTCTTCCTAGTTGCGCAATCAACTATTGGCATCAAATTTTTCAAAATGTTTGACATTATATTATAAGTAGAAGTTGATAAAAAACAATTACCACAAACGAAAGTGATAAAGTAACTGGTAAACGAATGTGGTGTAGGATATGTGAGTGAAACTGCCAAGTGTCTGATGGGACTATAGAAGCTTCAGGACATCAAACAGTTTTTACATGTTAATAACAGTTATAAGGTGTCTATTTGAGCCTAATCCATCAGTATTTACCGATTATTTCAGTTTTTTCCAGTAAAACGATGATATTTTTTCTTAAAACATGTTTTTCCGTGTCTCACTGACCTTGGAATAGATAAATTTTTTTTTTTTCCTACTTTTTTCACATTCCATGCTTTTTCTGATTTTTTATTTAACAAAAAAAAGGTCTAAAAAAGGATTTTCCTTAAATTCTTAGTCACAATATGCTAAATAGATTAAATTTTTCAAAAATTAGTTAAAAAAAAATTTTTTTACAAGCAAAAAATTATATATTTTTTGGTAAAAATGCCGTAAAAATTTATTTTCTACCGGTACTGTTTATTTGGCAAGTCAAAAATACAGGAAACATTTTCCATATAGCTTACCTGGCAATTTGTTATAGATAATTCTTATATATTTAGTATTTACAGGTCCTTGAGTGCTGAAAAAATTATCAAAAAAGCCCCAAAAATTAAGCGTAAACAGTTGTTTGTGTTAAAAATAAATATTCAAGCCATACTTCTTTAAAATGCGTTTATTTCTATAAGTTTTGTATATAGTTATAATGTTTAAAACGTTTACATGCGTAAATAAGCAATGTATATTTACAGTTGATAAATGCTGCTTAAGTAGAAATGAACATAATTAGTTGATGCAATCAAATTATTAATTTATTTTTGAGCAGCGATTTGTTTTATACATTGACAATACCACCTATTCAATATAATAATTTATCAGCTGTTAATAAATTTTTTTTACTATTAATAAATTCTTCTCTCAATGTACTAAGTCGAACTCTCCACGCAGTAAAAAGGAGTATTACGTATTCGGGACATAAGTACATCATTCCAACCCGCGTTTTTGGGGCCCTCGCTCAAGTCACCATTCTCCACGCGGGTTGAAATGGTCTACTTTTCTTTCTAGTTGCGTAATAAACTATTGGCATCGAATTTTTCAAAACGTTTGATATAATATTATAAGTAGAAGTTGATAAAAAAAATTTAATATAAACAAAAGTGATAGAGTAACTGGTAAACGAATGTGGTGTAGGATATTTGAGTGAAAGTGCCAAGTGTCTGATGGGGCTATAAAAGCTTCATGTGAAATGACATTGTTTGATTCAGCTGCAGACGAATGCGTGCCCCATTGAAGCAGGGAGATCAGCTGACGGAAGGTGCATCTGAATCAACGCTTGATTAGGAAATTAAGTGCTTCATTCTTTCCGTTTATTGATCTTGGTCAAATCTTTTCTATCTCGATCGTACTTTATTGGATTGATCAGATAAACCTGATCACGAATAGAAATCTCCACAAAAAATTATCATCACACAAATCCAGAAGTTTTATTCTGTCAATTTAACATGTTTATGCACGCAACTATAAATAGACGGACAATTTTTAAACTAAAGCTATTTAAGGGAATTATTATTTAAACAAATTTTCAATATTTACTTGACGGCACTTGAGTGTTGTTTTAATGATGGCTTTGTCAGTTGGTATAGCGTTGATTTTTTTGTTACTTGATTTTTCAAGAAAAAATTCACTTTTATAAAATTTCTAGGTTATCACACGTACACACACGAAAAAAATCATTCAAAAGGAATGTAGTGTTGCTTGTAGAAAAAAAAAACTTCCTGAGACAATTATGGGATATCCAACTACCAGGCGAAGAAAAAAAACTGTGGACAGGACTGATCGCACGTACAAGGGATTGTGAGGACGGTGCACTCGGTGATTCATTTGGCTTGATGGTGTTTTCGGCTGTGAAGAAGAAAGTCGACCCTTTAAATAGTCGGTATAATACACAAATATACTAGAAGTAAAATATGAGACTAATTCCCAATTTTCTTTGCAGCCCATCGAGCAAAGGCCATTGATGCTTGTCTTTCGTGCCCTCGACCTGGTGGGATGTGCTCTGATTCACCCCTCTATAGCCCAGTGAAAATAGTATTCGTCTATATAGAGCGTAAAAAACAATTATAAGGAATGTTCGCGTTGATTTGATAAGTAGAAGGGTCTATTGGAAGTCTAAAATTCCCATATTATTGTTATTCTCAAAAAATAATTTAATTGGACCGCCATTTACTGAAGCAAGTGTCCACAGTCTTGCATTGCACTCGGCGTCAGGGAAACGAAGGTATATAATCTAGTCTAATCTAGTCTTATCCGTCATATCCGTAATCATTTTATTCGGTCGTTCATTGGCTAAATTTTGTCGATAATCTAGTTTTTTTGAAATTCGAATTCCATAGGGCGCGCAAGAGCGCCTTTCTATATAGTATCGTGTAAAAACAAAAAGGCGTATTGCCAAAAAAATTCAGATCTTTTTATATACTTCATGATATCTTGATAAGCATGCAAGTTAGATAAATTTTGATAAAAACCTTTTTTATAGATAATAAAATTCTCTATAAAAAAGATCTCTAAAAAAAAATCGATATTCTTAATCGTTTTAAAGATATTATGATTTAAAAAATCAAGAGAATTTTTCTTATACGATTTTTTGGCTTTAGAGACGCAATATATGTTTGTAAAATATTCAATTTTATCCAATTCTAATGGAAATTTATTGAATTTTAATTATATTGCACCAGAAATTTAATCTTTGACAGTTTAAAAAATTTATTTTTCATGATTCAAAATTAATTAATTATCGGGATAGTATCAAAATTACATCCTATATACATTAAAAGTTTAAAAAATTGAATTTTTTTTTATGATACAAGATTAATTAATTAATTATCTGATATAGTATAAAAATAAAATCCTATACACATCGTCCGATAGCTTTGAAAAAATTTTTTATTGGTGATAAAGTGAATTAGATTTTTTCAATTAACCACTATAATTACTAATTGAATATTATATATACACGTGGAATACAAGTGCCACGTGTGATTAGTAATATTAGAAAAATGTCCAGGCACTTTAGTCGTAGGGGGCGACTCATCCCCCTTTGTATCCTACTGGCAGTGTCCCCCCAAAAATCAGGATGTATTCAACGAACACAGTAAACCGCGGCGGCGAGCGAGAGCAAGTGTTCCTCCGTGACCAATGCAAACTTGCACGCATGTGCGCGCTTCCCAATGCGATATTAATATCGCGATTATCATCTACGTATTATCGTACACCCTTCGCCAACCTCCCTCATCTTGTCACAATGCCATACTATACGTCGTTTGGTTCCTCATCATCAAATCCAAATGTTGCGTACATATCAACCTACCATCGCGTGTGTTATACCAGAAAATTTTACAGAAATTTATTTTCAAAACACCTAATCGCATCTCTAGTAGACGATAGCGACTAAAGATAAATTTTTAATGATTTTATAATGGTATAGAAAAAAATTATTCGATTTATTATCGTCGATGTCATTTGATATGTTTTCAGAAATTGGAGAAATTCCATCGCTTCCGAGGAGTTTTTAATGCATCAGCTAGGACGTGAGGATGTTTAACAGCAGGATACAACCATCTACAACCATCAGAATAAGTCGGTACACGCTGGTGCACACATTTGATTCCTGCAGCGCACCAAGACGAATCTCATTGTTGTTGAGATATGGCCACCCTCGCCTCGAATCCACTACGCAAAGACTGAATTATGATCGACTTTTGCGGGGAGCTGCGCAAGCTATAAAAGTCATTTGATACGGCTCGGCAAGTGTCAAAAGTTTGCGCCTAATGGCTTGCTTCATGCATTATTGAATAAGTTTTATTTCATAATATTATTTTAAGTTTATCATGCGCCCTGGAAAAAATAGAATAACAAGATGTAAATATTAAGGAAGGAAGGAAGGAAGTATCGTAACATCTCAAATCGCGAAACCTCTAACCTTATTCAGTTAAGCGCGGAAAAATTTTAAGTTATTACTTTGTCCATGGGCGTTCGCGCGCGCGGGAGGCGCACGCTTTCGGTCTCGTAGGGTTAAAAAATTCAAGCGATAATGGTGCTCGATCTTTTGATGGGCTGTGTAATCTGTTGGCATTTGTGTGTCACGTGGCTCAACATATTGTCCAGATCTTCAGTGAATATCACACTTGTAATACGACACGTGGCTGGATGCAGTTATAGTAGTAGGCCCCCTGATTTCTCGTTTAACGGGGGCTATTTAACCATTAGACAATGTTGACATGACTCCAAGAGTCTATTCACCAGATTGCCGGGATATGATGGTCTCGGATAAACAGATATACCATTTCTGGTCAACTTTGATTTCAATATGCCACACGTGTTAAGTCTTTATCTATAAGAGTTTAAAACGGTAAAATAATACTTTAAGGCAGTATTATATTTTGAAAATTTTTTAAAAAAGCGGTTAATAATTATTTTGCAAGATTATGAATGTAAATATCGATGTAGGGTTTGTTAGGCCTTGTTAATACACTTTGAAAAACAATAAAACGAATTTTATTGTTGTTTTTAACAGCCAAGAACACCATTTAAATACAACGCCTCGATTACTACACATTTAAAACATGAAAATCTAGTGGTTTTAGATTCAGTAGATTACTATCAACAGTCTAAACTAAAATTAGTCTGAAATTTTTATTTTTGCTATCTTTTTTTTTTCAACAAAAAGCAATGAAAAAACGTGCATTTTTTGTCTGTTTTTTTTTCGCTGCTATTTATTGTTTATTTTGGATGGACAATTAAAATCCTAGTCCACATTGATATCTGTGCATACATATTCTTTCAAAATAATTATTAGTAATAACCTTTTTTAAAAAAAATTCAAAGTAAAATATTGCCTTCAAATTAATACATATTTTTTTTTACAATTATTTTTTCATTTTTTTTATTTTAAAAGAAACATTAAATTTAACCTTGTTGCTATGAAGCTATACTTCTTAATTGTATTTCAATAACCGTGATAAAAAAAAATAACTTTTCTGTTCATTCACAATTGAAGAGGTTTTGTTCTTCTATTAAGTTGATTAAAAAATTTTTTATCGTTGAATTGTTTTTTTATAAAAAATAAAATAATATAGTTGTAGCTGGTTCGACCACTCGATAAATATTTCCTATATTTTTTTCAGGTATTTTTATCATATTAACTTGTTTTTTTGTTCGTTACAAACTAATACCGAGAAATGTAGTTGATTAAGTACTGATATCGGTAAAACAAAATAATTTTTTTTTTTTACCTGTATGTCATGATCTGAAGTTTTTTATTGGATTTAAAAAAAAAAAAATATTTTTTGAAGTGATGTTTTTAATTATCTTGTGCTAATTCATTGTTTCAACAGTGTTTGGTATTGTAAGACGGGAAATCACGAGCGCAGAGCAGGTGACACGGGTCACATGACAAAATAATACCGAGATCCCCCTGACTGGACCAACTATAGATCAACCCCACGTCGAAAAGCCTACTGGCAGCGTATTCGATTCACTTGGCACACAAGTTTCGCGCGTGTATTGCGACCCTGCTTGCTTAATTTAATCCAATACAATATGTCCCACTCCCCCGAAAAATCTACACATCAGGTCTTGTGAGTTCGCCCGGCTGTAAGGGCTGTACCAAGGGGGTGGCTGGCTTTTTTAAACTGTGCCAACCTCAGCTCGCTGTGCCGTGAAACCTCATCCTATTATGATTGATCTAATCCTGATCACATTGGACAGGTTTGTCTTTGCGGTTATATTTTGTCCATTATACACACCTACATGAAAATTTATGAAAAAAATTGATTCTATACAGGTCCTATTCCGTAGAAAAATACATCCCTTGATGATAATGACAGTTGGATATCTATAAGAAGATTTAATAGCTCAGATTTAATATAGATTTATATAGTAACAAATTTATCATTACCGGAAATTATGTTTTTATCAATTAATTTGGTATAAAAATAGGTCACAATGACACATAAAATCTAGTCAATGATTCTCTAAAAATTATTATTTTACACGTTCTTATATATTTTTTTTAAGTTATAAAAATGAATTATTATCGTTGGTTTCAATTAGACAGCCTTTGCTCAATGTACTGATAAAATTAATTGTAAAAGTAAATTTAATTTCCGAGTTGTTAAAACGATTTTTTTATTTTATTGTTTATGAATTGTTTGAAAAATATTACATACGGGCGATAAAAAAAATCTATCAGAACAGCTGCTTCACAAGATTGAGATATTTTAAAATGAAAAAAAAAAAAAAAATTTTTTTTTCGATAACAATTATAACAAAAAATATAGTACATAGTACGTATTATATAGCTGCGGCGGTGTATCGTTGACATTGAGAAAAAGTGCGAGAATGTCGAAATTTTTGACAAGCGAAAAAATATGACAAAGGTATAAACTATATCGGCATCTATTTAAGTATTTTTTCCTTGCATTTCGGCGCGACACCGTGACGCCTTTACTAATATAGGAGTCTTTCACATGCATCAAGGTATTGCCGGCATGATGACGCCGAATTTCCGTGAAAATTCATCGGCAAAAGAATACGATATTATTGCCAAGTACATCTTTTTCAACTATTTCCAAATGCGAAATAAAGTAGAAAAAAATAAATTTATGATATTGTTTAATCTTGAACATAAGGAATTCTTCATCATGAATTCATCTTAGCGATGAACAAAAATGAATTCATGATAAACAACTGCGTGTTACTCATCATTGTTCAATCAGGTATTTATTTTTTTAACTCGAGAAGTGAAAAATTTTTTTATTTTGTAGAAAAAAAATCAAAAAACTCATCGCAATTAAACATATTTTTTCGTCGTTCATATACAATAGTCAAAACAATTTTCGATTTTTTTAAAAACAAAATTGATAAGAGTATAACTTTATCTTATATGCGTCGTTAAACTCAATTTTTTCGAGTCGAGTTTTCAGAATTTTGCTATATAGATAGTTTATTTTTGTCGGCAACAAATACAAACCAGTATTGAGCTGAAAACCATCAAGCCAAGTGATTTATGGCATCTTGTAGGCTTAGGAGACACTACTATGGTCGCAAACTGCATTGAAATTAGGCAAAAACATTCTTCAGAGAGTAGATTCAATATATATTTCTATTTGGCTTTCTCCAAAAAAAAAACAACTCTAGTAAAAAAACCCACACACCATCCTATCGTATATCTATAAAACAAAAAAGGCGTATCATCGCCAAATTGAAACTTTTTCACTTGCTAATATCTCAATAAAAATGCAAGTTACATAAATTTTCTTAAGGACCTTTTTTGCAGTTAATAAAATTCTCTGTAAAAAAGATCTTCTGAGAAAAATACGTATCTTCAATAGTTTAAAAGATATTTTGATTTTAAACAGCAAGTATTCTGCATATACGCTTTTTTAGCTTTATACTCACGCGATATACTTATAATATCTATCCACAATTTTTTCTATAACATACACTCTGATAGAAATTAAGATAATTAAACTTAATAGACACATACTAATATATCTCTAGTGAGCTAAAAATACTTTTAGAATATATATCCAACACCCATCCACGGAAATGGTGCTCGGAATGTGTTGGGCAACTTCCTGTCTGGATTAAAAACTTATAAAGAGAGTAATTACACCAAAAACAGAGCTCCCAGCTCCAAAGAAAAACAAGAGCAGTACTCTCCAATAGATAATTTATTAAATACCTTTTGAGAAAAAAAAATTCACACCTGAATTTAGCCTTCTATTTCATTAGCTGTCTACGGATTCAATCAAAAAGGCACGCGGCGCCGCTGGCAATTGAAGAAAATATCAATTTAATATTAGTTGCAGGCAGCAACAATGACTGTCAATCGGATAGCGCCCTTCGGCATAGGTGATTTGGTAGTGTCGGGACTTGATGAGAGTCGCAGGGTGGCGACAGGCAAGATGGATCTGCAGTACAGCTGTGTACACCATCCCTAATGCACTGTAAAAGGTGGTGGGCACATTGGGGAGTTTGAGTGGCAAGGCTACAACACTAGTTCATGCCTGTTACCACCGGGCTACTGGTTTTGCGGTGCCTCGAGCTAAATTTGCTGCAAAAACACGCCATGCGGAAGAATATTAAATTACCCTTAAGAACAACTACACATCAAATGCCTGAAATTCATACGAATTTTCAATGAGTCGCTCGTATTTTGCAAAATTCTTGTCAATATTGGCCTCATTTTCACTCTCTGCAGGCGATTGATCTTGATAATCTTCACCCTGAACACTTTTCACCTCTGCTCGTTTCTCCAATATTTCTCGAATAATATCTGAAAAAAAGAAAAGTGTTATTATAGCTTTCCTATACTGAGAGAACAATTTATTTATATAAACAATAAGCTAAAAGAGCTATAAATAATTATTTTAAGGTAGTGATTATAATCGGAAATTTATAGGGGACGTTTTTTCAAAAATTTTAGCGTATTATTTGTTTCAAAATGTTAATTAGGGCCGAAAAAATTTAATTTTGCATATGAACAGTTGAGAATTGCGCGCAAATTACGTAGGCGAACCGAGGTTTTTTTTTTCTTGAAATTATATATCTATCCTTTTAATCCTAAAAGGTGCAACGTTTCGAAAAAAAGTAATTTTATAACTAACAATTAAAATAAAAAAATTTTTATATCGTATTGAGTTTTGGAATTTTTTTTGTCGATTTGTAGCCATACTGTTTATAGATCATTTTAAAAAACACTCCCTTCCCAAGTGGGGTTGGTGATAAAATAAATATTCAAGTCATACTTTTTATACGTTAAGTTTTGTACTACGTCTCGAAATATTTCTGAATTAATTATTGATACCAGTAAATTATTAATTAATTTATATATTTCCTATACCACTGCTATGTTATTCACTGTTAATAAATTCATCTCTCAGTGTAGGAGCATAAAGCCACCTGTACCGATGGAATCCTACCGAAAATCTTGACAGATTCGCACGAAGAAAGACCCGTTAGAGCAATATTGTCTAGACTATATTGAACATGATATATACTATCGTGTCTAGACAGACTTTTCGGTCAGTGAGTCGACTATTGTGTCATAACTGAGGACATAAACCTCTCTAACAGCTGGTATACATCTTTCTTTGCGGCATTCGCCGTCACCCGCCACCGACCAATCTCATTTTCATGCATTTTTGTTTCCTGCAGGTACAATTATATTTACCTGCCAACAACTCCCGACTGTCCATCACCGAGGTCATCTCACGTTTCACCTCCTTCACGAGCCAGGGCATGAAGCCCTCCTCCACGTCGCTTTTAATTTCATCGAGCCGCAGCCCCGACATCTTCAGCTGGTCGAGTACACTTGGCAAAAGCTCGGCCACGTAGCCAGTGAAGAGGACGGCAGCTGCTACTTGTTCCTCCGTCTCGAGCTGCGCTTTTAGCGCCTCTTCCTCCTCCTGTCGAAGCCGTCGTTCCTGCACATTTTCGCGATATTTACATATTTTTACATGAACTTTTACATTTATTCTACCTTTTCTTCGCGTAGCCGACGCTCCTGTTCCTCAAGCCGCTGCTCCTCCGCCTTTTCCGCGGCTCGCAACTCGAGGAATCGTCTCTGCTGTTCCCGCAGAGCCGCCAATTCTTCCTCCTCGAGAACTTCAATCAGTGCCTGCTCTATCGTCTTCCCCACGAGAACTTCGAGGATTGGCTGTACCTCCGCATCGTAGTCAAAGAGCTGTAAAATAATTAAGTTATAATTTTGTTTTGGACAGTTTGCGAAGCGTGAAACCTACATCTCCAGGTGCAATTTGTGTTTCCGCGTCGATGCCGACTTTTTTCGGGCAGAATGGCGGTGTGGCTGGTTTTTCGAGGAAGTAATCGGTCTGCGTGGCAGCTTCTGACTCCTGAGGCTTCTCCAGGAGCTAAAATCATGTTTTAAGTGTGTTATTTTGGAGATTGAAAGGTTATTCAGGTTAAGTACCTCCTCTAGGTACACGTCGGTCTGCACAGGCTCGTGCTTCCGTCCTGGCACTGGTGGGGGCGAGGTTATTCGCAGGGATGAACGTGAATTTTGAGCTTGGCATCGTCTTCGCTGTTTTCTTCTCGTTTCAGTCAGTCGTGTGGAGTGATCCCCGTCCGCCTGCAATTTTACGATTAATTTGTGATGATTGTTGGAGGTGGTGGTGGATTTAGGATACTCACAAATGCTGGGGCAGAAGCAAAGGTACTGCCACGTACCACTCGACGGTCAAACATAATGTTTCCATAGGGAAGTTGGTCGCTGCAATGCAGAAAATTAATAATTCAGAAATTTAATGTGTTTTTTGATTTAATTCGTTTGGTGGAGGTCATGTGGGTTTTAGACACTGCGGAATTTATGCGCAACGCAATGAATACATAACTGAATAATTGGCGCACGACAAACTCTCCAGTCTCACGCGACTATATAGGTATGATGCGAGAGTCCAACACACTCTTTTGCTCTGTTTGACGCTAAATTTCGCACGATGGAATTTTGTTAAACTTGGCGGGGTCAAAATTGGAGTCAATTTGCTGCCACAGATTTGATGTATAGAAGAGACCGGGGCAAATGGAAGCAAATTGACTATAATATTAAATAATTTTGTTGTTTGCGATAAGATTTTGCCAATCATCAAATGATGCTGACCGGAGTGAGTTGACACAGGCGAGTTAATATATGAATAATAATTTGGTATTCAACATATGAACAATTATTTAGCAGTAAATGAGGGCACGATGGACCCCAAGGGGCAGAATAGACTTCTCTATTTCTATACCTTGTTCATTGAATTTTTTTCTTCGATTTGTATAAATTTGTTAAAAAATCATTGTTATCTTACGAGGTCCGTTATACCCCGCTTTCCCCTATTCATGCATTTGCAGCTGTTAAGTATATTTTTCATATGGTAAATATGGATTTACTCTTCTCTACTAATAATACATACTCATGTGATCTGTAGGCAATAAATAAGTAAATATTTATCAACTTTTACAAACAAAAGTTACTACTAAAAATTATATCTGCATTAGAAGTTGATAAGCTCGTGTTTGCAGACTACCCAGCCATCATGAAGATATAACTGTATTTTTTACATTTCCATATCAATTAATAAAAAAAAATTTCCAGGATTTCTAACTACAACGCAATTGCTGACGGAATATAATCTTATAATACGGGTTTTAAAAAAATCTTTCATAATATGTGAGAGGAAAAATGCCACACTGGTGAAGTCTGCATCATTATCGTTACCCCAAACTCATCGTGATGCACATCATGCCCTGGATAGGCTCCAAATATTTCGGTAAAGCTCGTGCACTTGGTGACGGGCTAGAAGAATAGTTCCAGCAAAATTTATATCCACATACTCTCTGATCGTGATCAACATCACAAGCCATGATTATAAACCATGACGCGTCTATCATAAAAATCACCAAAAACTTAAAAAAACACTCAAACCTAACGGATTCACTTACGTCCCATCAAACACCTTGCTGTAGCCGCCCCGCCTGGCGCCTTCGCTGGCCAAGGTCGACGCGGTGGCTGCCGACGAGTGGACGATATTAACCGCAAAGTCAACGGTGGCCTTGAGTGCAGCCTGACAACGGGCATTGTGGCTGCTGTGGCGAACTTCCGGTCGGCGGCCAATGGAGACTGGTCGGAATTTCGAGCGTGGTGGTCCGTCCTCTGCGTCGTGGCCGATATAGCTGCCATTTGGCGTCATCCCTAGCAGGGCGGCGACCTCCGGTGGTGGCATAAGAAACTCGCCAGTCTTTACGGTCGTAATAAAGGGCTTTTTCAGCTTTTTCCCAACTTTTATCTCTTGATTCGACGAGATTTTCTTCAACTTGGCCGCGAGAATCTCGCTGAAATTTTCCGTAGACAAACTCATTGCCGGTTTATTGTCCTCGATCATGTTGTTCGTGTCGTTACCCGTGAGTCGGTCATGACTTCGACTCTGATGTTTCGATCGCGGGTTGACTTGATGGGCCTGCAGACTCGCCAACACCAAGTGATCATTGGACCTGCTGATTCGTCGACGTGAGTAAAAATTGTTCCGCTCGTTTTTGCCCTTGATAAAGTCGTTGCCATTGTGATCGCCGTTCATGTAATTGATGTGAAGCAGGGGCAGAGTTGACTCCATATTGTCCCGCGGGATGACAGTGAAAGCGGGAGCCTTTTTCGGGTCATAGTCGAAGGATGGTGGAAGACTTGATATTCCAGCTGGCATGATGGCGATATAGGCTAGTTAAACTCCAGGTAAGTACCTTTGAATTCAATCCTCAACATGGTATTTTCGGATTCGCTTCATTTCCTTCAAAAATACACAAGACTAACTTGTTTTGCCCGAACAGTGAAAAAATCATTTCGCGTGACTCGCGCAGTGTGTTGGTCAACTCTTTATGCGATCGGTGTGCACTTGTGCTCAGGTAAAAAAATTAATAATGCATAAAACAAAGTGAATTATCGATCAATTGGTCGCCTTGAAGGAATGTTTCTTTATAAATATTCGCTTTGAGCAACAATACGTCTTGTGATTATGAGAATTAAATATTAGTAAACACGTATACATAGCCTATTCTTATAGCACTGTTTAAGTGGCCACTTATCGACCGAGAATGTAATCATGCAAGTTTCAAGCCGATAGTTGTGATATATCGCAAGTATAAGTACAACTTCTAAAAATGTTTTTTTGCAGGTGAATTAATGAAATCGACATAAGCAGAGTGTAAAGGTGTGCTGGGATGTATCACAGAGAGTGCAATAGTGAGAAGCAAGTGTCGCTGAACTAACCAAAAGCTCGATCACCAGTTCTCGGCGAGATTCGCGGCCGTACTGAACCCTTGCGGGTGGCAGCAGGTCCACTGGACAATGTCCTAGCTCGATATAGGCAGACATGGGCAGCTACTACTTCGTGTATGTATACGTATATAGTTTATATGAACTCGCCACTCAATAACACTGACCGGCAGTCTGCTCTTGCGCAGGCCAGCCACATGACGGACTACATTAGGGGTGTATGAATGTGTATTTTAGTATGCTGTGGCAAAAGAGTTATAGCCGAAGAATTTACAGGGTCTTCCAGAGCCCTTGGTAACTTCTCAAGGTGAAGGGTTAGTTCCAGCTAGTCTGTGATATGCTATGGGTATTATTCTTTTCATCACACTTATTTCATCATTTATCCATGGATTATTTTTTAATAATCAACATTATATAGGGTGGCCCAAAAAAATCGCAGGTTTTTTTGTCTTTTGGGTCTTGTATCGAAAAAATTAAAGCGTTATAAAGATTTTTAGTGAGCCCTTATTTTGAAATTTTTTAAAATAGTTAAAATCTTTTGTGATTGTCAACATCCAAATGTTTAATTTATTTTTTTATTTCATCATGTATTTGCAATACAAAAAATCAAAGTCTCTTAATATTATTTTTCAAAGAGGTTGTTTGAGAACATGAAAATTAATGGGTTTAAAAACTTTCGAAATTCATATATAAGTAACCCCTAAAATTAATATTTTGTGTTGGAAGTTTGTAGAACTTATTTATTATAAGGTGGCGCAAAAAATCGGGTATTCTTGTTTTTCGAGTTTTTTATATCAAAAAATAAAAATGTATCATGTTTTGAGAATTCTCTAAAAAATTACCCTGATACAAGCACTTTTAGAGGTCACTCATGAATTTTGAGATCTGCAAAAATGATCAAAATGTGATTTTAGAAAAAAAAAAATTCCCCTGCCATCGCTATATATAGCATTTTTTTCATAGGGGGAACGTGGGGCACAATGGACCCCTTTATTCCTATACCTTTTTTAACTTTCGGTTGTTTAAAAACTATTTTCATTTTCCGGGTTTTATTATTCCCCATTTTCATCTATAATATAAATAAGTTCTACATAGTTTCAGTTTGAAATATTAATTTTAAGGATCACCTATGAATTTTTTAAGTTTTCAACTATATACATCGATTTTGATGTTCTCGAACGACCTCTTAATATAATATGAAGACTTAATTTTTCTCTGCCACAGAATACCTCACAAAATAAAGAAAATGAATGCATGCAACGTTTTAATCTTGATAGTCATAAACGGTGGTGCAAAAATAAAATTGTTTACATAATTACATTTCGACGTGTTTTTGCAAAATTTAAAATTCGTAAACGACCTCTAAAAAATTTTCAACAAGGGCTTTAAAAACATGATAATAAACTTTAAGAATTTTTGATACGAGACCCAAAAATCAAAAATGGTCGATTTTTTTGGGCCACCCCAATCAAGATGAATTTGACTTATTTTACGGAGCCTTTTCTATTTAAAAAAAAATCGATTTTCCTCTTGATATATATTTGTATAGTGTTTCTATATATATATATAAATGTTTTCCAACTAAAAATTTTTTTTCGATAGACACAATTATGAATAATTCTATTAATGTCATTTGTTTGGCATGCCAGGCCGATTAATTTATTGGATAATCCTCTGAATTATTGATTCAATTTTGGAGTAACGGTGCAGATAAAGAGGGAGATATGTCGAGGTTTATGATTAAAAATGATGATGCATGTATTTCGATGTTGTATTTTCATGCGATTAGTCGGCATTAATTACCCCAAATTTTCGTATAGTCTTATGTAAATCAATGATCAACAATGTGTATACATATATAGAGGCAAAATTCGTGCAGTGTGGATATATCTGGCCTATACACCTGATAGAATCACCGCTCCGGTCATTCCCACTAGATTCTAGCCACGATACCTTCATAGAGAGCGTGTAATAGTACCTCATTATACCAACACAGTGTACATTATGTGTCCCGTGATGTTTGCATATTGATTTATATTCGCCATCAGGAGGCGACTGAAATTGTTCCAAAAATTGTATACATCCATGGAACTATATTCTGCGAATGACAATAAGCTCACAATTGGCTTAAAATAGACCGATCGATTTGAAGAATTGGTCGATATACGAAAAGCAAGTATTTCCCGCTTATTTTTCTAGGGTAAAAAAAATTTTGTTTCGGGGTAAAAATCAGTTCCTAAATATTTTTTAAACATTTCAGATGATGGAGAATCATGAATATCTCCAGTGAAGCAACGATTGGACGAGATTCCGGCGAATGAACGAAGAGTACGGCTGCACTGAGGTGGGAGTTTGGCTCTCGCGATGGTGTCTAAGGCCCATACGAGTTACATATACCTGTATATTGGGCCCCTTCACTCATAAAATCTTATACAATAGCGCGAAGCAACGAATCAGAGAAGTCGTGGTTTGATGGCTTTTCTGACATGGCGCGTGAAGGTTTTCAAACCTCAGACTTGTGTCAAAGTCGTTAAATTAGAATTTTAATCGTTTTTTTTTTCAATTTTTCTACAGCCCAAAATTTTATTTTTTACGAAATAATCGAGGTATATATATACATAACGTTAGCGTTGAAAGATAATTATATACGCGTATGTCAGAATTTTTATTGATGACTTATAATCTAAGGTGACTTCTGAACGTTTTTTTTTTATGACTTGTGTATCACAATTAAAAAATAGACGTACCATTAAACAATCGCAGGTAGATTATTTTTTATACCGAACAATAAAATATAATTGTTATCACATACTATAGTTATCAGAGTCAAACATTATATCGATTCATTCTTGAAAATATGACATCAAATTATACCGAACAATAAAATATAATTGTTATCACATACTATAGTTATCAGAGTCAAACATTATATCGATTCATTCTTGAAAATATGACATCAAATCCCGAGAGAAAATTTCTCGGGTCAATTTGCACAATGTTGAGTGACTGCTGTGGACCGACTTTTGAGTAGTCACACACTAGGCCCACGGCAGGCACCGGTAGTGGACTTTAGGTCGACACGCAGTTACTTACACGGTCGACACGTATTGCTGCGTGCAGAATATGGCCGGTCCACAGCGGGTACTCACCGGAGCATTTGGGCTTATCTTGAAATTGTATATACATATATAATATATGTACATATGAACAATTATTATCTAATGAAAAATTTATTGATTAGTTGGAGCAATGTTAAATATTAGTTTACATTTTTTTATACTTAATAAAATATGAGCTGTTGAGTGTGTAAATCGTTCTCAGGAATCTATGCATATTTTTTTTCGTATTCTTTCATATCGTCTGCCTTTTTAAGATTTTTCTCCGCAGCTAACGAATAGATCTCACAGAATTAGAGACCTTCGTATCTCTAATCAAGAGAATGGTCAATCTTGAGATCCTTCGCAGCCCGGAAAAAAACCTGCCCTAACCGAGGCGCGATCCCACGTTGCACCGAGTCGCAGCCGCATGGTCTTGACCACTGTGCTACGAGCTCGGCTTGCATATTTTTATATTATAATAGCATAGCATTAGAGAAGACTCGATTTCAAATAAATTATCCGGAGGTTGATTTGGTGTTGATGGTTGCATTTTTTTTAAACCTTGAAATATACGTGTTATATATTTCTTAAAAATAATAGGTTGGCTCAAAGCCGAAAACTATTTCTATAAGTCAGAAACGAATTTGGACTTAGAAATATGTTTGCGGGCGTATAAGAATTTTTTTAAGTCCCAAAAATTTGTGGACTTAGAAATATTTTTGCGGGCGTACAAGAATTTTTTTAAGTCCACAAATTTTTAGGACTTAGAAAAATTGTTAGGGATCCGCAACAGACTCGCAACACACACTTTACAGTCGGTTACGGTCTCGAAACGTGAGAAGTGAATACTTGTATATATACAAGTTTAGCTGAAGCACGCACTACAGCATGCAGCTCTGCTGCGTGCTCTAAAAATCGGACTAACACTACATTTAGTGTGGGCCTGTAGTCGACCTGTTGTTGCTTAACGAAACGGTGTCGATCTGCTGAGTGTTTGCAGTCGACCCGAATATTTTCTCTCGGGATTTTGTTTCATAAATTATAGTATATTGCCTATATATACCTTAGGAAAAAAGTATAGATCATTCCAACCCGCGTGTAATTGTCATCCAAACCAGTGAATTATTCATAAATTATAGTATATTGCCTATATATACCTTAGGAAAAAAGTATAGATCATTCCAACCCGCGTGTAATTGTCATCCAAACCAGTGAATTATTAATTTAAAAAATTCAATGCTTAAAAAAAATACTGTGTCTTAAGAAAAAAGTAAATTTAGCTGATTTATCAATAATTTAAGGGCCCTCGTACGCTAAAAAAAATTGACGAAAAAGCGTAAAAAATTTGCGTCATAAATATACTTGATGAATCATGCGGATTTCGACTTACGTTTGGATGATATGATTTCTATCATCTCTCAGCTATAGGAGATTAAGTATAGTTTTGGAGAGGTTTTATCAGTTATAATGGAAAATATAATTAAATAATTTGTTTTAGCGCTCGAGGACCCTTAAAAAATACAATGTTTTCTATTGAGAAATTTTTTACAGCGTTTTGAGCCTCCTCTAAAATTTAATTTTCTATACTAATTTACGAAACTCATCATTGTCACTGTTCCAAAAATTATAAGAAATCAATTTTTCAAGCCTTTTAGCACTTTGAATTGCCGTATATTTGCACAACTACAAAGTTATATCAATTGCAAAAGTAACACATTCAGAACAAACTGTCAATTTTTAGTTAAGGAAAAGTTACTAAGCATGTGTTTATTTTCATATACCTTCCCGCACCGTCTTTTGCTTATAATCCGATGATGCGAAGGAAAAAAGTGACACTTTTTCCCCGCCTAATCGGGTTGGAATGTCGAACTTTTCACGTAGAGGTATAAAAAAAATATAATATGTCCAGTTGTACATTGAACTCTGACAACTTTAAATGTTTTTTATCAATGGTAAATAAAAAAATGTAATTATGTTCTTACATTGCAGGTGGGTTTCTGTATTTCTTCTTAACATGCAGCACTGCACGTGGACTCTTCATGTACGTGTACGTTTCCACTCGAGATGAACTTCCCGATGGAATATTATACAATTGCAATCCACGATTGCACATTCGACAATCCTGACTCGCTCTCGATGCCATTTTCGTTTAATAATTCCGTGTCTATATGTCTCAAAAGAAATAACATATATAATTATTAGCACACACGCGTCACTTATCGAAATATATTTAATGTAATTTATTCTGACGCTGAGTTTAATAAATTTATTGCAGATAACAATTTTCTCACGATAAAACAAGCATTGTCATATTCAATCGATGTAACCACGAAGACAACGGGGTATTTCGATTGAAAGCAAACTTGCTCGAGTTTCCATGGAAACGCACTCGATATTACCTGATGTATAACGTGTGTGATTTTATGCGTATATAATATATTTTACATTTGTATTAATAGAAATTTTATACAATTAGTAAATAATTTCACAGGCAAAAAAATTTTTTTCTAGTGTATTTGCAATATTTGAGAAAAAAAATTTTTGTTTTCAAGAAATCATATATATATGGCAGAGAGGAAGTATTTATAAAAACAGTTGGTTTTACAATCAACGTACAAATTCTCAGACGATATATTTGGTCTCACCACCAACTGTGTTCGCTTCAACCCGTGGGATTTTCGTGGAAAATAGGAAGAAAAGTGGCGTCGGGTTGATGAGAGTCATAAGGACTAGGTATTTGCAGGGTATATGACTATTTCCGATGGTCAACCTTTGACTCGGAGGAATGCCAATCTTGACAGAGGGATGTTTCCATCAGTTGTCTAATGAGTCATGAGCCTGAGCGAAAATGTTTGCATTTTGGCTTAGCAGTGTCATGTGTAGTCGTCCGGCAGATCAGCTATATAGCCTTGTACAACCCAAAAGTTACATTTCATTGTAGAGACTTTAACTTCATGGGGCCACATAGCGCGATTAGTTTTTTTAATTGATAAAAAGTTAATTTTTTTACAGATTATATGAGCTTCGGCGAATGTTATAAATTTGGGATTTGTTGAAAAACCCACGAAAATATTCAAACTTCCTGTGAATGGTGACTCTATATAATTTAATTTTTACAAAAGTTGAAATTTTTATTTTTGGAATAATTTTTATTTTTATAATTAATAAAAAAACGATGGATTGTAAAATATCTTTCAAAATTGTAAAAACATGTTAGAATTCAGGATGTATCCCTGTCAAATTCCGTAGTCCCTTCCGTGATTTTTTAAAATAATATTCTACCAAAAAAAAAATTATAATAATTAATTATATAAATTTTAATATTCTTCAGCAAAAAATTTTGTTCATTAATAGTAATATTGAATATATTTTCATAAATAAAAAGTTTTAGTATGACTATTTTATAGTCAAGTATAGAAAACTGTTTCAGCAACTATACCATCAGAGCCCCGAGCCGAAAAATGAGTATTCCGACAGTATTCCACCAGTATTCCACTGCATACCGAGTATTCCCTATATATAGTCTGTAAGCATCTCTCACCTAATTGGGTACTTTTAATTGAACAAATATTCTAGAAAAAACATACGCATTTTTACATGCGTACAGTTTCAACATCATACAACGTTGCCACGTTTTATCGCCCAATGGTGGGCCTCTTAGCTGTCATCTAGCTACAAAAATATTAATTTTACCAGTTTTTTTACGGCAGAGTCATATAATCACGGTATCAAATCATTCGCAAAAATCCAAGATTTCATGTCACAATTTTTCTTTGCAATCTTTTGCCTACAACATATTTTTTTTTCACTGATTTCTGAAAAATTCCATTCTTCTTTGGCAAGACGAGGGTAAATGGGACTTGAAAAATTCACATTCCCGATTGAAATGACGATAAAATACCCTAATTTTGACCAAGTGGTGCGTAATGATTTATATTATCTTACATTTTAATTTGAGTCAATTCCTTGTTGAAAGATTTTGGGCTATATATCCTAAATTACAAAAAGAAGAGATTTATGTTTGAAATAAAAATTTAAATATGGCGCTACGAAGATGTCGGTACATGGAAATCCTGGCTTGAGAATAAATTTCCGCCGGGAGAGGAGAAAACCGCGGCTTTATATAGCTTTCAGCAAAGTTTGTGAAAGTGGCCGGTAGCAGCGCTCAGACGCGCATCTCATGGTAGACAACGACTGCACAGTGTGTGTCTCTAATCTGTGTCCCCAGGAATGTTTTTGTATGTATATAATAATTGCAAGAATGTTTGAGAGCACGTAAATGAAGCAAAAAAAGTGCGACAAATCAGTGCCGTAGATCTGCATAACTCGATCAAGCTTCGTGTCGCGATTCAGTGCTGTAAAATTGAAGCGGGCTGCTGTGTGTGCGTGTGTGTGTGTGCATACGAGAAAGGCTCAGGTTAAAATGACGAAAATTCGATTTGCGTGAGAGACCCGCTGGAATGAGATCGCGACAGCGAGAGTGGACGCCGCGGAAGTGAGACAGATAGACATGTGTCGGTGGCTGAATTACGACCATTTGCTTAATAGCTAATAGACTCAAAATTAGTGTTGTGCCTCCGTGATGCTGCTCGCAATGGCTACGTCTTTCACCATAACGTTACTCATTCTTCTTGGACTACTAGGTATCCCCTGCAAATCTTCATTTAATTTCGTATTTATCCTCCACAAATCATATCAAATTCACATCTCCATTTTAAATAACCACCAAATTATTCTCATTTTTTTCTCTCTCCCCTCTCAAGCTGCTATTCATAACCATTCAATTTATTGGCCTGTTGATTTTTTCTCACTGCGAATACACGTATTATTCCAAGGCTGACGGACGTGTTGATATTGTAAATAAATTATCCATTTTTCCTCGTCGACTAGCTCCATCTCTTGATCTTTCTTAGCCCGGTTATACAATGTTTACATTAATCTGCTCATCTAAAGTCATTTATTTTTATCCCCTCATATGTCAGACAGACTGAAATAAATGTATTCTTCTGTTTTGAATAGGCCTGTCCGGTGCTGCGCTTGGTCACGATATAACAGGCTCGAGATACTGTGAATTCTACAATGAAACAACGTGTACAGAATCACAGCAAGGCTGCTCAGAGCGAGAAGAGTGTGCTCCATATGAAGAGGGCAAACGAAATCACTGTTATGTTTTGTGGCGCTTTGACAATGTTACCAAAAAATCATCGATTAAACTCAAGGTACGTTTTAAAGTCTCAATTCCATTTTCAAACACACTTATTTACTAATTTTTCTTTTTAGGGCTGTTTCTTAGACAGCAAAGAGTGCTACAATAAGCTACACTGCGTCGAAACTAATAGCGATCGTAAAAGTAAATGGTACTACTGTTGCTGCGACAGGGACATGTGTAATCAAAACTTTACATGGTCTCCTCAGCCAACAGAGCCGCCTTATCATAATAACGGTAATTTGAACCATTTAAAATGTAAATTCAATCGAAATTTATGACTTGACACTTGCCCTTGTTTCTCGTAGACGCTAAATCCGTGTTAAATGCCGATCAAGAGATGATGACACTCATCGTGTCGATTGTCGCGTGCATGCTGTGGATCGTCTTGATCCTCGGGGCGCTTTACTGGTGCTACAAGCGGCGGAAACTCGGCTACTTTAACGAGGCAAGCTTGAAATTCATGGCTCAATTGATTTATTAACTTTGATAGAAGGTAAAAGAACGCTTTTCACAGGTACCAACACTGGAACCACTTCCGTTGCCTCATCCGTCGCCTGACCTGGGTCTTCGTCCCATTCAGCTGCTGGAGATTAAGGCGCGGGGCCGTTTTGGCGCCGTATGGAAGGCCCAGTTGAAGAATGACATCGTCGCCGTCAAAGTTTTTCCCATGCAGGACAAGCAGTCGTGGCAGACAGAGCAGGAGATTTTCAAACTGGCTCACATGGACCACGAGGACATTCTCAATTTTATTGGCGTGGAGAAGCGTGGCGACAACTTGCAGGCCGAGTTCTGGCTTATTACCGCCTACCACGAGAAAGGATCGCTCTGTGACTACTTGAAAGCCAATGTAGTTTCGTGGAGTGAGATGTGCCGAATCGCCGAGTCGATGGCACGTGGTCTTATGCACTTGCACGAGGAAATTCCGGCAAATAAGGCGGATGGCTACAAGCCGGCAGTAGCACATCGTGATTTCAAGTCGAAAAACGTTCTCCTAAAGGCCGATATGAGTGCCTGTATTGCAGATTTTGGTCTTGCGCTGATATTTCATCCTGGAAAACCGTGTGGCGACACGCATGGACAGGTTTGTGTGAGAAATTTCCGTCAATTATTGATATTTTATTGAAATAGAGGCTGTAAAAAGTCGTTTTTACTGTCTCAATGACGTTTTTTTCGTGTGACATTGACTCATACAGCAATGAATGACTGTTACAGGTCGGCACGCGGAGATACATGGCGCCAGAGGTACTGGAGGGCGCGATAAACTTCACGAGAGATTCATTCCTACGCATCGACATGTATGCTTGTGGTCTGGTGTTGTGGGAACTGGCGTCGCGTTGTACAGTTCAAGATGTAAGTTACTTCATAGAGGTATTCTTAGAGTGTTTGCAAGATAATCGTGACTCACGCGCTCTTTTAATTTACGTGTCATCGTTCAGGGACCAGTTGGCGACTACAGATTGCCCTTTGAGGAGGAAGTCGGGCTTCATCCGACACTCGAGGACATGCAGGAGAGTGTAGTGCATAAAAAGGAACGTCCGTTGATTATTGAAACGTGGCGGAAACATCCTGTAAGTTGAACAATTTTGTGAAAAATTAGATGGTGAAATTTGTTGCTCATGTATTTGGGGATTTGCAGGGCCTGCTGGCACTTTGCGATACGATGGAGGAATGCTGGGACCATGATGCAGAAGCACGATTGTCTGCATCGTGTGTGATGGAACGTGTTGCAACGCTCAGTCGAAGTCTCGTAATCAATTCGTCGACTTTGATTCGCGTTGACAACACAAATGAGTCTATCATCACCAAGGAATCTAGTATGTAGTTAGCCTGGTTGTACTATATTTCTACTACTATTACTCGATTATCGCACATCTAACAAATTCTCTTGTATCATATTTTTTATTATCGACGAGGAACGTTAAGGCTTCATTTGTGCAAATTTTTCAATTAATTCAGCGGACTAATAATTGAAATTTATTCATTTTATATTTATGAGATTTGTAGGCTTTTAAGAAAAGTACTTTTTATCCGTACAAAAAAAAAAATTCGACGATATTTTGCTTTGTTCGACAAAGATATTCAAAATTACGCATTTTATACACTATTTAAATAGTTATTTATGTTAATGAAAAATTTTTCCGCACTATTAATGTTGCTGTTAGTGATTTTTTTTTAAGACAATGTCAGTAGCATCTACAATCGACCGTAATTGTAAATAATTATTATCGTAATTTTTTTTTTTTGATAAATTCATGATGAAAATTATAGAATATCAGCGTTCCTCGTCATCGCCAACACTTGATGAGTATCTGATGATGATGATTCTGATAAAGGGCCGAGGAAAACCCAACTTTTAATTTCTATGTGTTTACTTGATTGCAAAAAAAAAGGAAAAAATTATTCTGTAGAGGATGCAATTGCATAGAAAATCAGAGATCGTGTATAAATAAATGAGGATCTTGAAATGACCCCAATACAACGTACCTGGTAGACACACCAATCGTGTTAGCCGATTGATAGCCGCGAGGAATTTAGTAGACGCTCGAGCTATTCTGAATTTGGAATCATTTAATATATCTCAGATCACATCATTTAATCATTGTCAGCTTACGTGGCGTATCATCGTATGTATTAACAGAGGACTATGGCCACGCCAGATTATTTAAATTTAATTTGATCATTTTAATTTGGTTATTTTTTTTTTTTTCACATTGAATTTTTAGATCGGCTCTTGCATGCGTGAGACGAGGCCATGGATACGTAATTAGTTGTACAGTTCGCCGAAGAGGATTTTAATGGAGGAGGAAAAATGAAAAAATAAGTTGTTAAATAGATTTAACGATTTTTCACATGACGTAATTCAATCAATGTCGATGATTTCTCGACTGAAAATGTGTAGTCTGTCCGCCCAGTATCGCAACTGACTATATTTATCATTATTAAACCATTAATGATTTAATAAATTTTTTGTCTATAGTTTAAACAAAATATTGAACGAATTAAATGCGAGATTATTATTATTAATAATAATATAAAATTTATACTGGGATACGGCAGTGCCAAAATAGCATGCTATAATCTGCCACGCGCTAATTTTCAATTTGCCATTGTATATTTATTATAAATAATTAATATTAAGAAATTTAATGGAATATTTGATTGAGAGTAAATTTTTCGAAATTTTAGGTATATACACAAAAGATGATGATTGTGCATTGATTATTAAAATAATTCATTGTGAAACGGACATATCGGACACTAGAGAAAATGAGTAATTAGCGTTAAAAAAAGTAATAAAAAAAACGAACAAAATAAATTCTCTTATTTATACCAATGCTGGTATTTTGGCTGAATTTTTCAATGTTTCAGTTGGTATAAATAAATATATAAATTAGGGTGGCGCCAAAAAAACCGACCATTTTAGTTTTTTCAGTTTTGTATCGAAAAAAAAAAAAAAAAAATCATGTTTTAACAGCTCTCTAAAACAATAAGCCCGATACAAGTATTTTTAGAGATCGCTCCCGAATTTTGAAATCTGCAAAAATACTCAAAATGCAATTGGTAAACAATGTTTTTTTCTTTTTTCGCACCATTTTTTGTGACTATCAGTATTAAAACGCCGCATTCGTTCATTTTCTTTTTATTTTGTGAGGTATTTTGCGTCGCAAAAAAAATAAAATCTTAATATTATTATTGAAAGGTCGTTCGAGAATATCGAAATCAATGTGTAGTTGAAAACTTTCAAAATTCATAACTCACCCCTAAACCTAATATTTTAATCTGAAACTTTGTAGAACTTATTTATATTGTATATGTAAAAAAAATTACTATAGCAAAAACAGGAAAGAAAAATTTTTCTACAATCACATTTCGATTATTTCTGCCGATTTCAAAATTCGTGTTTGACCTTTAAAAATGCTTGTATCAAGCTGATTTGTTTAGAGGGTTCTTAACACATAATAAACTATGATTTTTTGATACGAGACTCGAAAAACCAAATATAATCGGTTTTTTTGCGCCTCCTTATAATATACATAACAGAAATGACCTCGCATATGCGTGTGAATTAAAAGTTACTCTCGAGGGATTAAATTTCACGGTGCATAAGTGAAATCTACGAGAGGGCGTAGTCGTACACTTGCCACACGCGGTGGACTCGTTTCAAAGAGTGTGCCTTGAGCCTTCTAAAATTACTCCACACAGACTT
>MVJL01007247.1:0-74218 GCA_002156465.1 Macrocentrus cingulum | reverse complement strand
ACATAATTTGTAGGAAATTTAATTTGCAATAATTTATAAAGAGAGACATTTTGCGATATCTCCCTTATTTCGCGAGATATCGGGGAAAAACGAAAAATCACGAATTGCTAAATCACGAATTGCGACCGCAGCGCCACCCCGTGGCAAATTGCCGAACTAAATTTTCCATGAAAAATTCGTCAATTTGCTTGAAAAAATTAGTCCCGCAATTTACCGCGAGGCGGCGCTGCGGTCGCAAATCGTGATTTTTCGTTTTTCGTCGATATCTCGCGAAATAAGGGAGATATCGAAAAATGTTACGCCATATAAATTATTGCAAATTAAATTTCCTACATAATCGTGATTTTTCGTTTTTCGTCGATATCTCGCGAAATAAGGGAGATATCGAAAAATGTTACGCCATATAAATTATTGCAAATTAAATTTCCTACAAATTATGTTGAATAAAATTTTCTGCAGCTCTTCATCCGTAGCCGCAAAATGCAAAAAACTGAATTTCAGAAAATGTTTTTTTTCTCGTGATTAAAGGCTTCTGCTTGGTGTAGTTATTAATTATATACAATAATAAGTTGTTTAATCCATGAAATTAGCGTTATTTTAGTGTTTTAAAAAAGTTAAGATTTTTTAGCGTCGGAAAAACACTAAAATAACGCTAATTTCGTGGCTTAAACGACTGCTTATGGTATGTAATTAATAATTAGACTAATTAACTGCCTTTAATCAAGAGAAAAAAAACATTTTCCGAAATTCAGTTTTTTGGATTTTCCGGCTACGGATGAAGTGCTACAGAAAATTTTATTCACGATAATTTGTAGGAAATTTAATTTGAAATAATTTATATAGAGTAACATTTTTCGATATCTCCCTTATTTCGCGAGATATCGGGGAAAAACGAAAAATCACGAATTGCGACCGCAGCGCCACCCCGCGGTAAATTGCCGAACTAATTTTTTTAGAGAAATTTCCGAGTTTTTCATGAAAAATTTAGTTATCCAATTCACCGCCACATGGCGCCGCGGTCATCCAAAATAGAATAGTCGTAAAAAATTCTGCAAGATAGTGCTACAGGTGCGGAAGTTGAATTTTATTTAAAAATTTTATTTAAAAAACAAAAATTTAATTAAAAAAAATCACTTTCTCATAAAAAAAAATACCGCACGCGGGACCCGATCCCGCGCCCTCGGACTTCGCGTGCAGACACTCAGTCCACTAGACCACTATATACTTCTGGATAAATTCAATATTAGTTATATATCCCTTACACATTTCATTATTTTCCAAAAAAAAAATTTTTTTTTTGTCATTCGAGCGCCGCAGAATTGTTTTTACAAATGTAATAAATAATTATACATTAAAAAATTGTTCATTTAACGGACGGAGCAGGTGTTATGGACAAAAAATCCGAATTTTTTTCGTCACGAAAAAAGGCGGAAATAACGTGAATATTGGGGTTTATACAACTTATTATTGTATGGAATTAATAATTAGACTAAGTGAAAGCCTTTAAACAAAAAAAAAAAAAATTATTAAACATTTAGTTTTTTGGATTTTCTGGCTACGGATAAAGAGTTACAGAAAATTTTATGGGACATTATTTGTAGAGAATTGAACTTTAAATAATTCATAAGGAGTGACATTTTTCGATATCTCCCTTATTTCGCGAGATATCGAGGAAAAACGAAAAATCATGATTTGCGACTGCAGCGCCACCTCGCGGCAAATTGCGGAACTAATTTTTTCAGGCAAATCGACGAATTTTTCATGGAAAATTTAGTTCTGCCATTTACCACGGGGCGGCGCTGCGGTCGCAAATCGTGATTTTTCGTTTTTCCATGATATCTCGCGAAATAAGGGAGATATCGTAAAATATTACTCTTTATAAATTATTGCAAATTAAATTTCCTACAAATTATGTCGAATAAAATTTTCTGCAGCTTTTCATCCGTAGCCGCAAAATGCAAAAAACTGAATTTCAGAAAATGTTTTTTTTCTCGTGATTAAAGGCTTCTTCTTGGTGTAGTTATTAATTATATACACTAATGACCTGTTTAATCCATGAAATTAGCGTTATTTTAGTGTTTTAAAAAAGTTAAGATTTTTTAGCGTCGGAAAAACACTAAAATAACGCTAATTTCGTGGCTTAAACAACTGCTTATGGTATGTAATTAATAATTAGACTAATTAACTGCCTTTAATCAAGAGAAAAAAAACATTTTCCGAAATTCAGTTTTTCGGATTTTCCGGCTACGGATGAAGTGCTACAGAAAATTTTATTCGACATAATTTGTAGGAAATTCAATTTTTAATAATTTATAACGAGTGACATTTTTCGATATCTCTCTTATTTCGCGAGATATCGAGGAAAAACGAAAAATCATGATTTGCGACCGCAGCGCCACCTCGCGGCAAATTGCCGAACTAATTTTTTCCGATAAATTTCTCAATTTTTCATGAAAATTCAGTTCTGCAAAAGGAATTTTTTTTGCAATTAATAAACTGTTCAAAGTGAAACTCAACAAGGACGAAGGTGCAAGGATAACTATTTTGATTATAAATTGCAAGCACTTGCTGTTATTATCAAAGGAGTAATGAATGTATCAACAACAATTTAAATATTGAATGTTTTTTATTTGTCAGTACAGCGGAATTTTTTTTGCAAGATGTTTATACTTATCTATGCATATCACAAATTTATTTTTATATAAATTCGTATCGAAAAACACTTAAAAAATTGTTTTAAATAAAATTTTGAGGTTGAAAATTATGACAGAAGTAAGAGATAAAGATTTGTTTTCATGTGTGACATGCAGTTGTGCTGTTGTCTTCTCTTGTGACTTCCTGGTCGCATTCCACCGTTTATGGTCCTGTCGCTCTCGCTGCACACTGCCCAACACAAGCACACAGGAGTTCCTTTGCTTGAATGGCCATCCGTGAACAGAGAGGAGATGCAGGTGTGGCGGCAACAGTGCTATCACAAAGGCGTTCTTCCGCGATTTTCCCGAGTCCCCTCTAGGACCGACGGAAAAAATCGCGTCTCGCCTGGAAACACGAGGACAATGTGAGAAAAGCGAGTGGACTGACTATACCGTCGGGGATAAACATTGAACCAATGAAACTAAAAGATAAAAAAATCACAAGAAATGGAAGAAAAATCAAGGTCCTTCAAAGCGCACGTACGATCTTCCTCCTCTATTCGCGCGACGGCAGGATGCGGAACGGAGATTGCCCGAGATAGCTTTGTACTGGACCAACGGTGAGAGTGCGTTGTGGTCCAGAGTTGAGTTACAGCGACGGTTAAAGTTTCAGGTGTGGAAATAAAAATTGCGATTCATCTAGACCACCTGTGAAAATCTCGTGTGCCTTATCCAAATACAGCCTCAATTCACGTCTTTCAACTCACGCAAAAATCTCCTTGAATCAAAAAAAAAAATTTATCTCATAGAAAAAACTGAAATAAATAAATAAGTAAATTTTCTTCACATATTCCAACATAATTTCATTTCAAAGGAAAAAAATGTTGAAAGAAATTGTAACGGAAGTAGCATGTGACATGGTGCAGGTATAGGTGGTGATTACAGCTAAAAAACTGAAGAAACTGATGAATGAAAATGTGGCTACTTTGAGAGCAGTCTCAGAGATAGTTTTGCCTCGGTGGATAGATATACAGAGAGCAGATAGACGGAGACGTGGCCTCGACATCGACTTATGCACGTACCTAGCCATTACAGATCGTTTCCCGGGGTTTTTTATCACACGTGTAGGTGTCAGGAGCACACGGGCGCTATGTAGGCATATATCGACGAGCGTATACATAGGCGCGACGCAAACATATGCACGCATGCTGCAACTGGCGGCGAGTCTTTATATGCACGGGAAGCTGCCGTAGGAAGAAGTTTCGTCCGTTTGCTCGTGTGCATGGGACGATCCGTTACCGCAGGCGTCTCAATAGCACCTAGCCAATGCCGTGAAGATGCTTCATCATGCCGTGATTCACTTCCATTCTGGCAATTGATAAAAAAAAAAAACATTACGCGGAAACTTCTGAAAAAAAAGAGCACGAATTAATTTTTTTAGACATATATAAAACACATTGTGCGAGAAATATTATTCGAAAGTATGCGTGCACTCGGGCAATTAGATGTTTATCTTGCCTTACATTCAGTCGTCGTTACAAATCCGGGGCTCGCACCAAGAGCGCTCGGGTCTCGGGGGCGCGAAACGTGTTTCCACATTTAAATAATTATGCACATTACACCCAGGGATAGCTCCCCGTAACGCGACTGCCCAGAGCGTGATTAGACTCTTTTTCTTTTCACATTTCTCGCTCTCTGCATTTGTCCTTTTCATGACTCGCGCGTAAGGAAATTCACTTATAGTTTCTTGGTATGCACGCGCGCACACACATTTAAGATTGTATGGCAGATTTATTATGCCATGCTTTGCAGAAAATACTCGGCCACTGTCGACAGAAATGCCCGATTCGGGTGAGAATGTCTTCATTCTATTCTATTCACTTATCTGCATCAATACTTGTTTAGTTTTCCAACTAAAAAAAATTTTTAAACTCACTGAAAGTTGTTTTATTTAAATTATTAACACTTTCTACGAATAAAAAAAATTATTTCACGGTAAAAAATAGTGTTAAAAATCTTCTAATTGCTTCAATAAAATTATCATACACGAGGAATTAATTGGCAGTGTAAGCATGTGCAGAATTAATGTGAATTTTTTCGTTTTTTTCTCTATCAGTAATGCCGGGTGTTGCGGAGCTGTCAATGAGGGATAAAATCGTGAAATATGTTCGAGGCAAAAAAAAAAATAATAAGCCGCATGACGTAATACCGATAAAGATGTGAAGATGTTGAGATGATGAATAAAAAAAAAAAACAAAGCAAAAGAGGATTAATTCCGGAAAAGAAAAGTGTGTAGCATAGAGTGGCCTCGAGCGGGTAATCTTTATAATTTGCCTATCCCTCGATGACTCGCGTAATACATGGCTGTCGCAACCACAAAACGAGCCCTCAAGGCGATTGCAGCCTCAGCGCGATATCTTCGCCAAGTGCGCGCGCTCTGAAGGATGCGTTTCCTCTTTGCGCAAGTGAAGAACGCGCATTGTATATATACAACTGCTATTTTCATGTAAGCTCACATCAACCTCCTATATTGCTTGTAAATATACAAGTCTTATTGATTTCCTGACGTTCCACAACTTCCTGCCTAGATCTATCTGAAAAAAAGCAGAAAAAATTTTTTTTTTTCCATTGCAACCAAGAATTATACGTTTTAACTTCATTGCGACAAACGGTAGCCAACTCTTGATACAGCCAATGTAAACGATCGCGATAATGTAATTGCAAAGCATGATGGTCAAGTTCCCGGCGATTAGAAATAATGTTTAGTATGTTACATTTTATCTAAGGAAAATAGAGTTGAAAAAATTATTTTTTTTTTTTATGTTTTAAGGACGTCAAGTTTTCGTTTGTGGTGTTTATATAATAATTTTAACGTTTTTATTTATTTATTTCTGTGCATACATGAATTTTACATATTACCCTGTCGTCCTGGCGACAGGAACTTGGCTATTAGCTGCAATTACCCTATCATTATGATTTTCAGTTGCGCTATTAAGTCGACAACTATATGTTTAAGCAGATACTGCTGTAAAAAAAAAAACATGAAGAAAATAGCGCGACGAATTGTAATTCTTGGTTGTTAGATGCATATTTAGTTGATTAATTTTCTTTCCAGATTTTTTTTACATGGAAAATTTTATGTCCTTGTACCGATGCTATCGTGATGCTTGTAAATGATTCATTTGTATATACTTATTATTTATATATTCATCCAGAATTAAGCCTACATAGGGTGCACAGTCACTGCTAAAAATTCCTACGTGATGAAAAAAATTCATTCTTCAATACAAAAATACAGAAATAATTTTTGTAGAGTTTTCTAAATGTCTTTAGGCTTGAAAAAAATGTTGAAAGTATTGAGGAAAAATGTTTTTCTCAATAACAATCAAATTTTGTGTTTAATGATGAGATTATTTTTTTTTTTTAGGTGAATTTATTTAAGTAAATTTGGAATTGACAAAATTTTCTTTTGATTTTTCTCTCGGTTTTAGTTATAACACTTTGGGAAGAGGATATCTGGGACAATTATAATTATCCGGCCTTGGAGGATGCTCGTGGCTGAAGGACTCTTGAGAAAAAAGCGAGAAGAGGTATCATCTTCAGTGGTTTATGAGTCTTCAATGTTTATATCCTTCCCCTAGCTCTTTACTTTGCAGCGATGTGGCGTACTAAACGTATGGGTCCATGAAACGGTCGTAGTCAGAGTACTAAATACACCATAAAGCAAAGACGATGGCCTGTAAAGCCTCGTATACAGAGAGAGATACTTGCAACTCGGATCTTTATGCTTGCAGGCAACATATGTACAGGGGCAACTTGCTGTAGAAATTTTCCTCGCAATTTTCAGGCAACAATATAAAATATTGTTATTACAGTCTTACAGGTCCTCTAGACCTCTATATATAATAATAATCATCACTGTTTTATAGCATAAATGGTCAGGCATGAATATTTGTTGAGAAATATTCTATTCATTATTTCGATTTAATTATTTAATGCCTGGTATGACGATAACACTTTTTTTTATTTTTTCAATTACAAAAAAATATTTTTAGTTAAAAATTTTGATTTAAAGTAATATCGAGTGCATAAAGTCGAAAAAAATTCATTTAAAATCATAAAAGTAAGTAAATAAGTTCAAAAAATTTTTTTTCGTTTTTATGACTGGTATAGTATAATATTCGTGCAAGTTTACACAAGCTGGAATTTGTAAATATTTTTTTGTTCAACCTAGGTTGAAAAGCGAAAGCTTTCGCTCCTCTGGGTAATATTGTTCATTATTTTCTTTTTCACTCACTTTGAACACTTGCGTTTTTTTTTTTTTCTTTCGCTCTACAATCGAAACAGACTGATGGCAAAAAAAAGAGTCGAGGCCCACGACGACAGGGATACAGGACGATATAACTCACTTGTATATGCATATATGCAAATTGCGGCGAGCTGCATCAGTTGGCGAGTCGCGAGATATTCCGCCAAGCAAACTTTATGTGTGCTGTGATGATTTGTTCGTTAACGCGAGTAAAGATGTGTGTGCACGGTGTTTGCCTCTATACTCTATAGGTTGAAAAAAACTTTTTATATCTGAAGAAGTGTATATAGAGAAGATGCGCAATGTATGAGTTGAGTGCAGGAAAAAGGGCATTGCAATGCCGGTAAATCCGTCCAAAGTCTCCCCCCACTGCGTCAACATACGACCGCCTGACATGCGATCGCAAAATCTTTCAACCCTGCCCTCCGTGTATGTATACGTATTTTTTTTATTGCCCTCGATCTCTCGTATGCCCTCTCCGCGCGGTTCTTCTGACGCACGCCAATTTTTTTTCACTCCTATGTTCACGCGCAGTCGTTAATTATCGTGCGCGCGAGCACAAACCGGCTAATTTAATCTACCGGTGCACCATTGAGCCGCTTGATCGCTACCGCGGAAGGTGCAAACGAGCCATTTACCTCTGCTCTTAATTAATCTCTCATTAATATGAAAAAAAAAAAAAAATTTAAAATTCTCACTTTTTCCTCAATCTACATCAATTTTTACCACCTGTAATTTTTTTTACTGTGATTTTTTTCGGTTTTTGATCAAGTTGAACATAGGCACAAGTTTTTTATTTATATGCCCATGCATCCATCGAATTTAAATGGCTATGAAAAAGTTAAGATTAAGGTGAAAAAAACCATTATTCCGACGAAATAATTATGCAACAATTAGTAAACGAAATAATTATAAATGTCATTAATTGATAAACAATTTTTTCATCGATCAATTCATAGATTTAAACAATTAATTCATTTGTATGGTTTTTTTTTTGAAATAATCTAATGCGAGTTGACTTGCGCCTGATTGACGATGAAAAGTTAAATGAACTCATTTACAATTTGAGATAAGAAAATAATTCAATCAAAAATATTATAGATAGATATATTTCAAGATAATTGTAATAAGAAATTTAATATTGTATTTATATATGTTATACACTTATAAAGAAATAAAGTGCGAGAAAATGTATATTAAAAAAATAAATAAATAAAATGCATATACACGGTGGTGGCTGCTCAGGGATTAGCTTGACAGTCAATTAATCCCGGAATTAATTAAAGGAATAGCCATATGTAAGCGTAGGAAATTAATAATTATAATGCGAAAGGTAATAACCCTCTCTGCGCAGAAGAGACGTGCGTTATAGCGTTACTATATATACATTCTACTTCGCAAAACGTGCGTCTTATGCATACTGGTTGATTCAGAATCACCATTTCAACCCGTATAGTTGTCGCATTTCAAAATATTTCACTTTTTTTCACAATTCTTCTTTTTTTTTAAGTCAAACAAATTTATTTTCTCCGTTTTTCATTCACTGTTTTTTTTTTTTGATCGATTTATTTATTTTATCAAAAAAAAAAAAATTGTAATAAAGAGTTTTTTTATATTTAATGGAAAATTTTGTTTTGATTTTTTTTTTTTGACAAATATATTTATAGTTGGATAATATTTTTATTATGATCAATATGATAGAGCATTTGAATTGACTCGAGTGATATAGTTCTGAAACTTCCTGTATAAAAGAGCATTACATGACCATAAGTATATCGCGCGAGGTTAATCCGATGGAAATCTAGATATATAAATATGACTGGACATACGCGTGTTTTTCTCACGTGTATATATATTATAAAATACTTTTATATATTTTCTATTTTCTGTTTTATATACACAGAACGAGTCAACGCGCATTGCAAATAGTGTGTATAGTTATATGAGTGTACTTAGAAATATCACTTAGTAGCCAGAGAGAGATTCTAGAAAATTATTGTAATTTTGATGACTAAATAAAAAAAAAGTGTTGCGTTAGGTTGCGTGCTGGCCTGCAGCACATTTCTGTCGTTTGCGCGTGTATATACGTTTTAACCTCTACTGATCTTTCTATCGCAAAAAAATACACTGTTATTTCTACGCTATATATTTTATATCGAAGTATATACAAGGTATAAACATTAGACACACCTGAACTAACACAGAATGTGTTATAAAGAATTTTTTTAAACCTTAAAAAAAATTCTATCCTATATAGATAATTGAGATAAAAATTTGTTTTTATGAAGAAAATTCACAATTTTTAAATAAAATCATGAATATAATTTTTTTTCTCAGTAAGAAACATCTTATAAGCGATTTTCAAGGCTAGGAAAATTTTTTTTTTTTCGAAAAACTCACCATAAAACGGTGAATTTCAAGTGATGGACTAATTTGACTGATGTCTGAATTTCAATTGAACCCACTGGAACCTGTCGGGAGATGTTGAGAAGGTGATTTTTCCGATGTTTCACCTACTGGATGCAGTAGCCTTGGTGAGTGCTGCTGTTCATTGTTGAGTCAAGCCACGAGCCTATTGTTATAGGCTTGTGGTAATTCAATAAAATATCTCGATTCCTCGTTGGCCTCCTCCAACTTGGCTTCATTGTGGCGTCCATTAATCTTGTCGAATAGTCCTGCTACTACCTCGTCATACGATCCATGCATTTCCTGCACCTAACGATCGTGCGAGCCAACATTCACAATACCCATGCTACTACTCTTGTAAACTGCACCAGCAGATCATATAAAAAATAAGATAAACTTTATACATATATGTATATACTGTTTCTCATGAGAAAACCCTTTCGGCTATGAGGAGAAGAAACTCTTTCCTCCCTCTGGCTTCTGTCCACTGCTCTCTGTCTATGATTTATGCCTAACCAGAGATTTACGAGGATACTACTTCCTGTTGTTTTAGACTTAGAGAATATACCTTTTGAACTTCTTTCAATACATGTTATTATCCTTTTAATTCATAATCCCACTTAAAAACCCACCATTTCAATAACAACATACGTGAATATAACTATTTCATTTTTTTTCTATTTCTAATTATCGTTAATACATCCTATAGAAAATCATTTTTTTTAACTGACATATTTAAGATGTTAAATTCCTTTCGATAATTTTTTAAAATAATATTTTACTCAAGAAAAAACAATTTATACAAATTTTTAATATCCTTGCAAAAATTATTGTTTTAGCGCCAGAAAATAGCCACTTTGGTGTCAAAAAATGCGAAGAATTTCTTATAACTGTGGACGTAATTTTTTTTTATTCTCTCGGTGAAAATTCCGGAGAGTAATTTTTCCAGGTGCAAGTTGATTTATAGAATAGTGCCTTAGGGATCTACGAATTGCTCTTCTGCCTTGTTATTGAGTGCACGCGCGTCCTCGCGCAACTTTATTAACCACCAGTATTATCAAGTTTTTGATGATGGAGAATAAACTTGGCGTCACATGCGCGCTGTGCATTAACGTGCAAAGTAGATGCAGATGAAACAAATGGATTCGCTTGGTGACCGCCGTAAATTCATACTATCGTTGACACGATCCGAGCACCCTCGAGCACGCTGCGACCTTCCGCGGCCTCTTCAAGCCAAATCTTCATGACCAATCACACGGTCTTCACACTTCATTGTATACCCTCCTGACATCCAGATGATCATTTTGTACTCTCACTTCCTCCTATAGTCTTCGGTTCACCTTGGAAAAAAATAGTAAATATCGCATCTCTAAAAGTCAAAAAAGCGTTTAAAAAAAAATTTATATTTTCAATCATATCTTCAAAATTATTAGAGAAAACGATTTTTCTTAAGAGACCTTTTTTATAGAAAATTTTATAAACTACAAAAAAGGTTCTTAACAAAATTTGTCCAACTCGCATCCTTAATTAAGATATTATCATTTTAATTTGATCAACTTTTTTCAACCACAAGAGCTTACATAAAAAAATCTGACTTTTTAAAATCAAAATATCTTTTAAACTACTAAAGATAGAGATTTTTTTCAAGAAACTTTTTTTATAGAGAATGTTATTAGCTAGAAAAAAGGTTCCAAAGAAAATTTATGTAACTCGCATCCTCAGCAAGATATCAGCAAATATAAAAGTCTGAATTTTTTTTGCGATATACACCCCTTTGGTTTTAAAAGGCAATTTTTCCCGTCGATCTAATGACAAATAGTGGCTGCGTTGTAGGAAATATATTGCAGGAATACGACAAAAAAAAAAATAGTGTTTTTCTGGATCTGGAAGAAAAATAGGCTGAGGCATGCGTAGCAGAAGCCGCGCCCTTATTGCTCCTACGACTGCATGGTAGCAATTAATAGCACGTCGGTAATGCCCTGTTGGCATGCGAGCACCTACCTGCCCCCCAAGCCAGCAGATATGCCATCCAACTAATATCCAAGCTCGCTCGCCTCGGTTAATCTAAATTTTCTATTTTTCGCATTACCATCATTATATAAATCGTCTTGATATTTTTTTCCATGCTGCAGTGATGCTCGGTGTCGTGTATCTGCAAGAAAATACGACAATCAACGTGTTGAAAAATTAGTAGTTCGGTTAAATAATATATTTTTTTTCCTTTAGGTGAATTTTTAATGATTTGAAGTCTCGCAGGTGGTCGCCAGGAGAAATAGCCAAGCTCATTGTGACGTAAATCTCTCGCACATTGATCCACATGGGGTCGGATAGTTTTTTAGCCTCGTTCTTCCTCGCAATCTCTCTCTGCACTGTCTGTCTGGCCTGTCTCTCTTGGTGTTCATATAAGAGGGAGTGGGCATGTCAGGATTGCTCGCGTAATACCGGCTTTGCCTGCAGGACAACGCCTGGCTAACGGTCCCTTCTACCATCCTCTTTGTACTCTCTGTCTCCTCTCGTGAGTTACGTCTATTATTACTGGGCACTAGTGGAAAATGCCCCTCATCAAAAGTCATTCGGTAAATTATTTAAAAAATTCAGCTACACTGAAAAGTCAATTAATTCAAAATTTATTTTATCACAAATTAATTTTTTTAACATACATTTTAAAATATTTTCTGATAATTTTAATTTAATTTCTCCTACTTGTATGTTTAACGGTGGCAAAGGTTATCGCACGGGTAATAACTCATCTTTGAAATAAAATGAGTCACCCTGAGGTTGTGCAAGTCAACATAGCTGATGCAAAGTCTGCAAATTAACATTGTCGATTTATAAACAGCAAAAAAAAAAAATCTTTTTCTAAATGTATCTTTTTATTTTTCATATATTTCTTGAGCTATCCGAATTTATTGCACTATGAACGACTTTAAGTACTGAAATATTATTATTTATTAATATTAATTATCATGTTACTTGTGTGCATCATGAAAACGCCGAGATGATATATCTCTAGAGTATATACATTATCGTTTTTCTTCCTACTGCACTCTTATTCATCTATCAAGTGTAATTCTTTTGCGCTGCTATATACATGACTTGCCTCCTGAATAAACTCACTTGCTGAGAGAGATCACTATCGAAATACTCGCGTGCGTGGCGCGCTTTCGCCCCGGCGATCTCGTTCAGCAATAATGCGTTTAGTTGGGAAAAAAGTTTTTTTTTTATCATGATCCATCGGTGGCAGATTGCAACATTAATCTGCACTGGTATTGCAATAAGTTTTAGATGAAACTACGGCAGATTTTCTCGAACGGAAGTGCAAGTGTGCAATTTAATATTGAATTCTGAACTTTGAGATCTCATCAATATAGGTTTCTCAATTGAAATATATAAGTGTAATCGTCATTGGCATCTGAATTGAGAGGAAAACTTTGACGAGATCATTGCTTTTTATCCTTTGAAACAATCTGCAGCTGCATCTGACGCCTTCTAGGGTTTCATTTGCCGAGATAGAGGCGAGAAATTGGCCGCACGTCTTTGCAGAATGGAACACAGAAGTCTCTGCGCGCGCCCAGGTGTCCGCCAGTAAAATGTAACGTGGAATTAATTAAACGGCAGGTTTATAGCTTAGACCACGGTGAATTGGAATAGCCAGAGAGGCCGCCTACGCCTGACTTCCACCGTCATTCCGCGCAGTGAGAGTGTATATATAAAACGTTTGCTATACACTCAGCACGCAATACTTAAAATTTCATTGTTCCATTCAGCAGCCATTAATTTAAACAAGTCTAAACAACTCACATAAACATAATAGTTGAAAAAAAATAATTTTTTTTCACCTTTCTCAGCAGAGATTTCGATTTTTTTTTTGAATTAAAGTTGAATATTTTTAATAAAAACTTGTTAAAATTATTTTTTAAAGGTTTTATCATGTAAAAAAAAAATCTATTACGTTTTAAAATTAGTTTTTCCAACTTTCGACTATTCATCCGAATTATTTAATCAAAATAGTTCATTAGACCGGCTGACGCTGCACATTCTTCATTCTATATCAACAAGAAAAGCCGAAAGGAAAACAATTAATTGACGAATTGCGCGCAATATTCAGATAGAATTCAATATTTTTCAATATTTTTCATCATTCAAGAGCTAAATATAAATTTATAGTATTAAAATATCCATTTTTTAACTGATTAATCTTTTAAAATTTTTTACAGAAACATCCATATGTGTCGCAGAATGATCCGTGGGTCGTGAAAAAAGTCAAAATATAAATTTTCAACATCAATAAAAATTTTTACAAGATCTTACCATAAAAATTGACTTGAAAAAATTTGTTTTTCATCAACTTTTGCATCAGGATCAACGTATAAAATATCAAATTCACATGAGATCACATCTAAATGTTGATAAATTGTTGATATGAGTTGAAAAAAATAATAATTTAATAAAAATTTTCATCAGACCTGTGACACACTTGGTTGACTCTAGTACAGACTGCGAGTTTACTTGGGTATATACATCCAAGGCAGAGCTCCTCTAACGAAGAGCGACTGGCTGATAGGGGATCTCCGGTGCAGTGGAATGTTTCGTTTGCCATCGAGCATCGCATCTTCCATTAGCATTCGAGTAGAGGCCGGATAGAAGCCACATAGAAGCACAGGCGGATGACGTCCCCTGGCTGTTCTCTCGCCTCTCGGTGATGGTGCTAAAGAAGAACCCGCGTGATCCAATCGTACAAATGCATATACATTTGTGTTTAGTCAGAGTAATTCATCTGCGTCGCCTCGGAGCTATCATCAAAAACCAGTGGAGCATATCTATACGTTAACTGCACTAATTAACTCTCATAATTGCCTAGTTTTTACACACGGAAAAAACAATTTTTCAATTTGTAATAGGAGAAACCTGATATACTTAACTGTGATTTACAGTAGTTACTCGTGACTTGCTCTGTCACACTGGCACTCTCTGGAAATGATGCTAATGCATTGTTTGTATTGCTGATATATTGAAACGCCAGCATTCTAGGCTATACACTGATGAGACATCAAGTGCAACACAGGCTGCCAGTTCTATCTTAGAGAATGAAACATATGAGGGCGTGGCGAATGCATTATGGATACCCCAGTACGTATTTACTGTGCTTGATGCAATGAAATGCTCGCGCGAAACCCCGTCGTTGCAACATATTATGTTTTACGCTCGTCCCTAGAATACCTTGCTGTACATGCTTCAAGTCTATAAACAAACAGAGGAGAGGTATGAAAGCATTGTACATCACACTGTGGCATTTTTCATTCATTTTTACATCAATTCCATTATTTCCACTTGTCGACTGGCTTTATTTTCGCTTTAATGTGATCAATATTTATTAAATAATGCTTGTTTTGAGAGATATTCAAGTAATAGTCTGCATGAGCTTTTCTTTGTTCTTTCGCTGTCCTTGGCATCGTGTGCACTGCGGCCAAGCATGACGATACTTAGGAGCCATCATGAATAAGCTGCAAGCACAAGGAATATAAGAGGAATGAGGAAGAGAGATGGAAAGAGGTAAGAGAATCGATCGATCACCCGGATTAGCCTCGAGCTGCTGCTGCTCACCTGATTTTTCTTCGCTAAAACCAAAAGGGCGTATCGCCAAAAAATTTAGATCTCTTTACTTGCTGATATCTTGTTAAAAATGCAAGTTAGATCAATTTTGCTTAGAACCTTTTTTGTAGTTGATAAAATTTTCTACAAAAAAGGTTTCTTTGGAAAAATTTATAGGTTTAATAGTTTTGAAGATATTTTGAGTTTAAAAAGTTAGAATTTTTTAGATAAGCTCTTTTTGGTTGGAAAATGTTGAAAATATTTAACTACTGATATCTTTGATAAAAAGTGAGTTTAGAAAATTTTGTTAAGAACCTTTTTTATAGATGATAAAGTTTTCTATAAAAAAGGTCTCGTGAGAAAAATTTTTATCTTTAATAGTTTTGAAGATATTTTGATTTAAAATAAAAATAGAGATTTTTTTCTATACACCTTTTTAGTTTTAGAGATAAAATGTGATGAGGGATTAGTTGGAAGAGCCGAATTTTACTTGCAAGGTTGTAATGAGGTATTAATTAATGGTTTAGCTACCTTGGTAGTAGGAAAAATAAGCGTGCTAATAGGTTGTTTTTCAGGTTGTTGTCTTGCTGGCAACTAGAGGGCGATCGATTTATCGAATGGACGTTGTGCTGACGGTGAAGAATGACGAGTGGTTCAACTCGTCGCAACAGGGACCAATTTTCTGCGGAAGAGAAGTACAAATAGTGGGCAGAGAGGCTCTCTGTACGCGCTCGTAAACTCATGACTAACGGCGCATGAAAATTACGCGAGCCAGTTTCTTCTCTTTCTCTTTTATCTTTCTTTCTTTCTTGCCCACAGGGCAAAAGGGAGACCCTCATCTCTCTGTATGTGAGAATTCCACGGACATTTCAAGACAGCCAGCGAGATAGAGTCAATTATTGATGGTGAATAAGCATAAACAATGTGTTATTTGTATTTATTATATAGTTGATTTTAATATTTTGCCTTTTTATTGTCTCGTTTAATTTATTAATAAGGCAAATGATATTTATACAGCACGATTATTTAGTTTTTTAGATTTTTCAATCGATGATTTTCCAGATTTTTCCTTCATTTTCACCACCTCCAACTTCTCGGCCATTGACTGCAGCCAAATAGATGAATAGAGCAGTGGATCAATCTGGTCAACGGCATCCTTCATGCTCTCCTCGAATTCTATCTGGACATCGCCCTCATTGGTCATCTCCGTGCGAATTCCATTGAGTGCCTTGACCATCAGATTTGTCGTGGATTTATCTTTCATTAAGGCTACGCCAAAGTTCGAGAGGATTATCTCCATGATCCCAAGATCGAGATTGATCTAAAAGTTAAGCCCTCATCAAGCTAAAGAGTGTCGGTAATTATATCACGTGTCTAAAACCAAAAAAGATGTATCGACAAAAATTTAACTTTTATCTACTAGCTAATATCTCGATAAAAACGCAAGTTACATAAATTTTATTAAACACCTTTTTTCTAGATAATTAAATTTTCTATAAAAAAGATGTCTTGCAAAAAATTTTTATCTTCAATAGTTTAGAAGATATTTTGATTTAAAACAGCAGCTGTTTGGCTTTAGTCACACGATATATCAAACTGTGTGTTTTAAAAATTTTTACCTTGTAGCTCACACTGTCATTAAAATTATTCAGTCTCTTGTGCATTTTCAGAGCAACTAGAAGTTTAGAAAACGCCTGAATTCTTCCAAAATCCCCGCTAATAGTCACGAAATAATTGTCGAAATCAAACTCTGCCGCCAGTGGATTAGAACTGATCTCAAAGCGATACCAAATCTGCGGTTCACGTTTTCGCTTGCGATCTAAATCACTGCGAACGATCCTCAACCCCGGAAACAGCCCGGGGGTATTGTAAACCATCAGTCGAATAACATTCTTAAAGCGTTTGTGGATCGAAGCAGGACGGTTGTCGACTTGAGGCAGGACAAAGCCAGCCTGACACATTTTCTGCCGGATATGTCGCACCTAATGTGACGTAAAAAGAATTCTATTAATCAAGATTTATCCTAGGAAGCCACAGGATGATTACCTGATAAGGATATTTGCGCGGTTTGAGTGACAGAATTCCATTGTCATCCAACAGCTCAATTATCCTACGGTCGAGCTTGGATTCATTTCGCAGCAAAGTCCGTGCAGAGCAGTGATACGTCTTCTTCATTATGTCCTCCACCTCAATTATTTCGTATTGATCGTAGTCGTCAGCTGTATCGGCCGCCGGTAGACTCGGTGGTATCTTGGACGTATCAACGTAGTCGTCAGCATCGATGTTCATGCAAAGTCCTGAAGCAATTTTCATTCAAATCAGTGATGGCCATGACACAATAAATCTTGGAGGAGTTGGCTTGGTGGCGGTCGTCACATGGACAAACAAACGCAATGACCAAGACCATTGTCTTGTCGCTCTACTGGAGATACAGCAAGCCAGCTATTAAAGTCCTCGTAAAGTCTGCCATGATGTGTCGCTCCCGAGACGTGATTTGGCTCGATAATAAGGCGCAATTTCATCCATATAAATAGTGTATAGTAAATAAACTGATTGCAATAATCACTATTAAGTAAATCTATAATTATTAGTTTAATTATCGCTCAATCTGTAAATTTTTGCAGGATGTTATTGTAAAAAAAATCCGGTTATTGGCCTAAGGGTTGTTGGATCTTAAATTTAAATAGATAAATAAATAAAATAATTTTTTTCTAATTTACTGCTATGAAATGGCGACCGTTGATATGATACTGAGGATGTGGAAGCCTCCGGTGACCATCACACAGACGGGAAAAAAATTAACAGACGCGTAGTTCGTGCCGGAATGTGAGATACATCCGCGTGTATGCCGAGGCATTTTGCATTGCCATCGAGCAAATCCGATCGAACATTGCGCTGCGAGACTGGCGCGTAGAAAACTCACACGAATGTAGCAAGATATTTATTATTTATTACATTTATTAAAATAGTGTATAATTAAAACTTTCTTCTGATTTTAAGGTGCTGTAGAGATGCTCTTCAAGTCTTATTCTGATTGCCCTCGAAGCCTGTGAACTGATTGAGATCCAGCTTGTACTGATTCGCGTCGAAACCCTTGGATTTGGTTTCCTGCATTACCACAGTCGTTTGCTGCGGGCCTGCAACCGGCTGAGCTTGCATTGGACGTGTGCTCTGGATTATCGGCATTTGAATTATCGTCACCGGTGCTGGATTTGGTTTTTGAGTGTATGTGTGAGCATTATTGATGTTTGTTACTACATGATCACCGACGTTGTACTGCGATACTGGCCGTTCCGCAGCATATTTCGGCACAAAAGCACCACCTAGTCCTCCAAGCAGGGAAGATTTGATTCCGATTATTGCTGAGAGCAATCCACATCGCAATTCAAGTCCGTTCGTGTCCGAGTTATTGGCAGCGATGGTTTTTGTTAACTCTTCCGGCAATTTTTGAGATTTTTCAATCACCTCGTCCAAAACTGTCCCGTTTATCTCGGCCGCTGGGTCCAATGCCATTCGGTACTGAGCCATCACTCTGCCCTTGTTACCCTGCTGCTTTTTTAACGATTGGTTGATGTAGTAGATCGTATTCATTTTGAACGGATCACCCAGGTACACGTACTGCAGGCTCATACCCTTTTTCTGCAGTTCATTCTCTACGATCATGTTTTCCGTCACGTATTTCGAGTAGCACCGGTTCTTGGCGACTCTGGATTTGCGTTTGCACGATGAACTCGATGAAGAGGATGAGTAACTGCGCGACGAGTGATAGGATCTCTCGAGTTTTGCGTAGTCGTTCGGTATTGTCAACTTGTCAAACTCGCTGAGGAATTTTTGAGCCCACGGGTACTTTGGTGACGGTTTTGGAATACCCTTTCGAACCATGTCGTCTATCACTGGCTGCATGTGCTTCATTTTTTTATGCGATTGCATGAGAGACTTGATCAAAATTTTTTCCGCCTTTTTTACATCGTTTTTTTCCGGTGTGTTTAACTGTGATATGTAAGCACTTTTTACCATTTCATTCGCTCTGTCGGTCTTGTCGACAAATGTATCTAAACACTCTTGGATTTTTTTATCTGTTAGTAATTGTGAAATTTTTTTGTCTTTTTTTTTATCAGACATGTTACGAAGCTCGTCCAGGCATTTGACATTTGCCGCACGGATTTCGTGGATTTCTGCGACTGTTGCTACATCCACGTGAGCCAGAGATTTTCGCAATAACGGGCCTTTCTTACTCTGACGGATGACACTCTTGATAACGTGGAGTAAGTGCAGAAGAAATATTTTCTCCTCCATAAATTCTAATTCCAGTGTTAAACTTTGACTCTGCATAAATGTCTCAAGGATTAGGATATTAGCTATGATTGTTCGGAGACATTCGTTAGATTCGAAATCACGTGGATTTTCCAACCATTCGTGTGCGAATTTACAGATTGTCAAGATGTTTGGTGGTTTTTTTAAGATTTCAAACATTTTTTTTTGTTTATCTGGGTTTTTTGATTGTCGCCACAGCTTTACCTTGTCCTGGGCCCAATGGTAATTCTTTAATTTACTCCAAGAATTGAGAAGACCTTGGTCAATAAATTTTTCAGCCACTTTTCGCGCTGGATTAAATTCTTTGTATCCTTCGATTGCCGTCTCCACAAATTGTACGACTAAGTGAAAGTTTTGCAGCCAATAAATTTGATAAAGTTTCTCTGGGTATATTGCGATATTTTGTAGACATTTTGGTGGATAATCAAGACCTGCGAGATCGTAAGCATCAAATACTATCTCCCAACAATCGATTATGTTTGGCTTGATTTTATTTAAAAGTTTTAAAAATAATTTTTCGTTTGATTTAACTTCAGGCATTTTTACTATGTCGGTTGCATTGATTATTTCATCTCTGGCTGTTGGGCCAAAGTGTTTGCACAAGAGTTGGAAATTTTTTCCTACTAGTTTTTCCTTGGCTGTCTGTGGGGCGCGCTCACAACCCTTCGTGGCCTCCTGAAACCCGAATATTCGGTAATCCAACTCAACATAGCCATCGTCAGGTGTGGATCCGATTGTTGAAAAAAATCCTGCGAAAATTGACACACAATGCAATAGATATATATTTTTTTAGAAATAAATGATATATTGTGTTTCTAGCCAAAAAAGCGTATCGCCATAAAATTCAAATTTTTTTATTTGCTGATATCTTGGTAAGGATGCGAGTTACATAAATTTTGTTTAAAACCTTTTTTGTAGATAATAAAATTCCCTACAAAAATGATCTTATAAGAAAAATTGTTATCTTTAATAGTTTAGAAGATATTTTGATTTTAAACAGCAAGAATTTTTTATATACTTCCTTTTGATTGGAAAAATTGAAAATATTTAACTGCTGATATTTTTGATAAGAATGCGAGTTTGAGAAATTTTGTTAAGAACCTTTTTTGTAGTTAATAAAATTCTCTACAAAAAAGGTCTCTTGAAAAAAATCTTTATCTTCAATAATTTTGAAGATAATTATGATATAAAACAGCAAGAGAATTTTTTTATACGCACTTTTGACTGTAGAGACGTAATAAATGAATATTTATGTCTTACCTGTCAACAATATGAAACAAAAGTTCATGTTGACGATGTCTAACGTCTTCTGAATCAATTTAAATTGTGATTCAAATAGAGAACACATGGTTATCTTTATAACTTTGCATTAGACATGCGATTAAAAAAAATATTCAATGTTATGGATCAGCGAGCATGACAAGTAAATTGACATGCGAGTAACGAGAAATTTATAATTACTAAAACCAACAAAATAACCGGGGTATCTTCATATACTTACCGTCTGCAACTAGTCCAACAATGACCATTAAAATTATCCACGCCATCCTGCAACAAAAAATTACAATCCATTTTTTTTTTTTTCGGTAAATCTCAAGTTTTTATATGACCTTAAATTATTACAGTCAATTAAATTCTAGAAATAAATACAGGATTAAAATCATCGCAATAAAATAAAATACATAACAAAATAAAGTATCAAAATTAAAATTGTGTTTAAAAAAAAATGACAATTCCAAGTTAAAAATTTTCTTTTTCTAATTTCAAGTGTAGTTAGGTCAGAATTTTTTTAAATTTTAATAAGCTATCATTGAAGAAATTTATTCATATTTGTTTTCGAATATAAATGATAAAATGATAGGAATTAATTGGTGAAATAAAAAATCTAGAAAGATCTGGTTGAACCTCGCGGCCGCCACAACAAGATTCAAAGTCTGCGGCGAGTATGAAAATCAAGGAGGTTCTTATTCTTCCCGCGCGAATAGCTAAATATCCTGTTTTATCCTAGCATTCGATATTTCTTCCTATAGTTGCCAGTGTGGCCGCAACTGGCGCCAGCTATCGACTCAAGCTGTAGTAAACACATTTACCGACATATTATAGAACCATTTGCAATGTAGATTTTTCGTTTTCTTCCTCAAGTAAAAACTTACGTGACAATAAACAATTCCACGACAGCTAAGGCTCATTCATCATGTTTTTTCCTGTAGAAATTTATGTGCATAAAATCCACATGGACGCGTATAAAAGGCTAGATCGTTATACGCGGCATGTCGGGAAAATGCCATTACGAATCGCAGTACAAGTCCCTGAAGAGACGACGACTTAACCCCGAAGCAAACGACATAATTAGTCACCAATCAGGCGACAAAACTTGGCGATGAGGAAAAAAAAAGAAGAAATTGTGCCATATATGTATAGATCAAAATTGCACCGATTGAACTACTCGAATCTCGGCCATTTTCCCACAGCTCGATATCACATAGAATCTATTGAAAATTGGAATTTAATATATAAATTAACGGTGGTTTTTTGTGCAGGAGAAAATTATCAGAGGATGAGAAAAAAATTGTCGGGCAAAGAAATCAAAGGAGTCACGACGAGGAACGTTAACGAGGCAATCAAGGATCACTGGTGCGCGCACACAGGCTTTTTAGATGGATATTCCTGTCTGGTTTCGACAGACAAGCCCGAGACACCTTGCTCGGATTACTCAACCACAATATATATATACGTATAGCATCAGGACGAGAGCGTTCATGACGATTGAATACATTTTTAATTAATGAATCGCGTCGCTGTGCTCGGTACGCGCATTAAGTGGTACAAAAGACCAGGTATTATTCTTGGGATGAGAATAAGAAAAAAGTGAGACAATGAAACGGAAGTTGAGCTGGCTAAAATACTCTACTCTGGCTTACAAATCGAGGATAAACCGCACAGTCTGCGGTGAAATAGATCGGAGAAAGTTATACTCTCGTGATTATACGCGTCACCACTCGAAGGATTATTATTGTATTTTTTTTTTAACGCATGCAACATTATTTTATCAGGCGTGTGATTCGCTGCAGTGGAAATTCATGGTTTGTATTTAAAAAATCATTAAAGAACAATTTTTTTTTTGTAGCAATGAATTTGAGTTCAGTGTAAAAACCGCATGCGGAGAAAGGAAAAGGAATTCGTGCGATTATAATCATCAAAATTTCACGTGAATATAACGACCGCGCGGCACACAGCCTTTTGAGTTATATACATTTTTTTACCTCGCATCGCCTGGGAAGCATGAACGACGAAAATTCACGCGTGATAGATATCAAAAATCCGCAATGCGTAATGTATAATTACAGTCTTTGTTCTTTATTGGCTTTTAAAATTTATATTAACCATTTTTTTTTTTTTTTAGTACTTTCTATATACGCATAAAAATATTTTTATTCATCAGATATTATTTTAAATAATAGTTTCATGTTTTTAAAAAGTTGTTGTGTATACTAGAACAATTTTTTTCATCAATTTTTTCTTTAAAACTATTGAAGATAAAGATTTTTCTCAAGAGATCTTTTTTGTAGAAAATTTTATTTACTACAAAAAAAGTTTCTAACAAAATTTGTCTAACTTGCATCCTTAACAAGATATTATCAAATAAAGAAATGATGATTTTTTGGCGATACTTTTTTTTTTTTATTTTAGACAAGCGTTATCTATTTCTATAAAATTATTTTTAATCAACAATTAATGCTTTAGATACGCGTTATTATTAGTTATTTCTAAAGACAAAAAAAAAACGGGAATATTTACAATAATTAATAAAATCAGAGTCTGTTTTTTTTTTTTTACAGGTAAAAAAAAATTTCTCTTGAAATTATGCATCAAGAGAATTGCGAGAAAGTTTCGTTATACTCTCTCAAGCCGACGGTGGTTGAAGCAATTATTGTCGTGGTGCAAGCCAAGAAACTAAACTGCAAAAAAAAGCGAGTGTATACATACTTGGAATGAATATGCATCAATCGAGGATATAACAAGAGAGGGAGGTGTGTGCATAGTTGCGCTTTAAAAGCCGTACGCCTGGCATACCGATATATCGCCGGTGTGTGCAGGACCGTTATCTCATGCTTCGGAAACGAGGAACGTGAAGAAGAAAAAAAATTAGAGGGATATACCGTGAGCGAGAGAGAGAGAGATAGGAATTGCGGAGGCACGTCGCGACGCATACTCGCGCGTAGAATCCAAACGATGATTGATGAACTCTCTTTATTCCTGCACTCGGCTGCACACTTAGAACGTGAGTCCTGATAAATCGCCGTGGCTTATCGGAGAGCCCTCGAATGCTAATCAAAAATAAATCAACTCTAACTTTTCTCTCATTTTAATAATTGATCGAAAAACCGAAAAAAAAACCCCCCGACACTTTTTGATGTGCACAGGAAGGAGTAAATTGAAGGAGAGGCGTGTTGCATATACTCTTTATCTTCTCTCACACTCTTATCTTGGTAAATTCAACGTAAATTCAACATGCATGTGTCTAAAACCAAAAAAGACGTTCCACCAAAAAATCAACTCTTTTTTACTAGCTAATATCTTGATAAGGATGCAAACTACATAAATTTTGCTCAGAACCTTTTTTATAGATAATAAAATTCTTTATAAAAAAAATTTTTTCAAAAAAATTTCTATCTTCAATAGTTTAGAAGATATTTTAATTTAAAATAGCAAGATAGTTTTTTATACGTTCGTGTAATTGACAAAAGTTGATATATACATCATGAGCATTAGCCAAGCCGAATATTAATGTTTGTATTCACATACATCTCAAATGCACAGTCTATTATAGATTATGCAAATTGTATAAATCCTCAACGTTCCACGAGTGTTTTTCAAGCCCACGAAACATCAAGGCAAGTGAGTCCTTATCGAGAGCTTTATTGTCTCTGCTTGGAATGCTCATGCGGTAAATATTCCTGAATAGGCGGGCAGGATGAACTTTTAGCGCATAATTATCCCCTTATACCACCTCGGCAATAATGTTTCAGTCAATAGAAAATACTTATAAACGAGGAGAATGCCGTTTTACACGTATTTTTTTCAAATCTCTTCATTATACCCACACAGATGCTTTAAAATATACACCAAGGGTCATGCTCGAATGGTGTTAGACCCATTGGTAATAGTTAACTACTAACTACCACCTTCCACCCTATTCCTAACCGGCATTAATCAGGATTTATGCCTCTCGTTCATGCTAAGCACCTTCCAATAGCACATTGTACACAGGTGCAACGACCAGAACACATCTAGTTTCTACATTAAATATTACATATTTATGCATTACAAGTAGCCACTGACATTTAGGTCTTTTTTATAATTATACAATTCTTTACTTTTAATCACTACATTCGTGTCTAACCATTTATCTTACTACAATTATTTAAATTTATCATTGCGCATTGACTTTTACTTTTTTCCTCAGTGAAAAATCTGAAGAAAAAAATTTTTTTCTAATCATAAATTCCAGATAAAATGTACACTGTTATCTTTGCAGCGTTATGAATGGTTTGTTGCATGTTATAGCATAATTCTTTGTCGTTGGGAGTCCCATCGTTCTATAGCAACAACAAACGTCAGAGATATCAATCAATCAGTTGGATATTATTATCAGTAATTACCAATATTGACGTCATTAGAAAATACATCGGATGTATGAGTAAAAATGCGTAGAAAAACGATGGCAATCACGATTATATGATGCTGTATTGATCCGTGTATTAATGCGAAATGCGGAAAAATTCTTGAGCAATAAAAGTTGATTTTTTTTTTATATAAATTAATCTGTGTGTGTCATGATCAATTGCAATTGTGACTGGTCTCGATACAGATGTTCATTTTCTTATCTACTCGATCCCGGAATATTGTGTATAAATAATGTCACTGTTTTTAACATGGCGTTTGAGACTATTGCGTAACGTTGTCATGCTGCCTGCGATAGCGACACTGGAAAATATAATATGACGGGTTTAATAATCGTTCGGCTTTACCTGGACTGCTTCTATGAGCGTTATTTCACGCTCCACGAGTTTTCCAACGACTTATATACGATAGAACGTCTGTGTGCGGTTTATGTATGACTATATATATGCATAAATGTAAGTATGAATGTATATTACAGTTGTTATAGAGCTCCTCTGGGCTATAGAGTATTTACAATAGGAAACTATGAAACTACCGGCTGTATAAATGATTTTCTCGGCTTAACGCTATTTGTATAGCTTGCATACGCATCGATAAATGTTGATAAGAAACTCTCGAAGTCACGTAAGCATAATATTATTGAGAAATTGAGTGTCTACTATTTTTTTTTTTAGGGTTAGTTAAAATGTTGTCATTTAAAAAAAAAAATTTTTAATCAATTTGAGTGTTTTAATGTTAAAAAAAATTTTAACCCTTTATAAAATAAATATGTTTTTAGATATCTTTATTATATTTGATTTAGAAAATGTTAAAAAGTAAAAAAATTGAAAGAAAAATGGATTTTTTACTTGTAAAGGAAAATGTAATAATAATGTAATTGAATGAAAATGATATGACATTTAATGTATCCAAGATAAATTGATAGTTTAAGTACTTGATGTTGATGGGGATCTATTAAATATGTTTATTTATACGTATATATGTGTTCAGGTAGTAAAAAAAAAAAATATTGCGACTCTGAGTATATAAATAAAAGTATGTTTTTCACACTTTGCCAAGTGGTGCAGATATAGTTGCAAAGTGTGCGAGAGAGGCCTGATAGAATCGCTTCCGACCATTCTCCGCTTTCACATTTATCCAGGCCATCGAGAAATATCGATGGACGATCTAACGAGGCATTTCCCTTTAGGAAACGCCGCCGTCGCTGGTTCAGAGTCGACGTCTTGCTTCTGCACGAACGAGGGAGTCTGACGCAATGACGATTTTTAAGTTCCTCTCAGGCATCAACCCCGCATCTACTTCATCTTCATCTCGAAGCTTGGGTAATAATTTATTACCATATAGATAAATTATTATTTATTGATAAATATTGAATGATGAATTTACTTTTTTTTCAGGCGTCGATTTGTCGCTCAGTTGGAGGCCAACAGTGATGACGACGAGATACAATAGAATAACACACGACAATTCAATGGTGTGGCGACGACGTATTGGCATTTAGGAAATGCAAATTCACCGCTGACATTTCCATGCCTTCCTCATGCATCACATGCTCTGAAAGCACACGCGCTGCAACGGATTAAATTCATGCCACGAATTTGCAATTACTAATTGATACTCTCGATAAAAATCATCATCATCATCATCATAAAATCGCACTTAAATTTCTGGCAAATGATTGGCGATGAAAGAAAAAAAATTAATTCATGACATACGAGTGTTTAAGCATGCCAATGACTTTAATACGACAAAGACTGAGTATAATAAATCTCTGTTATCTGGACATGCTTAACCTGACTATAAAAATTCTTCAGTGTGCTTTTCTAAAGAAAAAGAGAGGCCGCATCAAGCGATAAATTGTGAGAAGGAAAGTGGAGCACTTTATCACTTCTTTTTCTCACATTCACTACACAAATATTTCAGATCTTAAGAATAACAACAAAAAAAAAATGTAATATATCACACATAATGCAAGAAAGAAAATATTTACCATCTGACAATTATCATTAAAATGAAAACACAAAAAAAAATCGAGAATATTCAAGTTAAATAGCAGATAAAATCGTAAATTTAACAAAGATAATTTTTTATTAAAATCAAGATATTAATTTTTTTTAATCAATTATTCGATAGGAGACTTTAAAAATTCACATACACAGCATTATATGGATCATGATCGTGTAATCAATTAATAAAAGAGTATTATCGGTTATAATGGCCGTGAAAGTGAATAGAAAACAAAAATTAAAAATCAACCAAAGAGAGAACGTCGAGATGAGTGTGGTCTTAAAATTTTTTCGATAAGCCGACATTCATGATTATATACGAATGATTTTCAATTTGACCTTCGTGTTGATTAAAATAAAGGTCACTAGCCTGTATAAATATTGAGGAATGAATTTGTGTGTTTTTTTTTTCTTATGCATGTAATTGAATACATGACGGTATAGATTGCAGAAATAATTTAAAAATAACAGTGAATATTTTCTAATTCACGAAGAAAAGAGAAAATGTTAGGTTGAAAGAGTATGTGCAACTGGATTGAATAACGAGAAACGATTATGTATCCTGCATTAATTAAACATTCGTTGCGCGTGACCTTCGCGTGAATCTAGGTATGTAGGCGATAGAAATTTCATTCTGCAAATTCGATGACTCACTTGAACGAGAAACACTTGAATATTTCTTAATAAATACTTGCGGTAAATAATCAAAATTAATCCCATGAAAAATTACACATAAAAAAAGTTGCTTTTAAGCTTAATACTGTCTTAATGTACAAAATTTCGTATCCACAAGGCCGTGAGGCCATCGAAATCTTGATCGACAGGGTCATAAATGAATAAAAATAATTATATCGATCGGCGTGAGTGTTGCAAGACGAAAATACCATTGAAAACATGCACAACTGTCATTTAGGGATAAAAAAAATGTCGGAATTTTAATTAATGCAGTATCGCACGTGATAAACAATTCGGCGGCGTCGATATATTTATATAAAGCTGTTTTTTTTTTTTTTTTTCATTTTAATTTTTGTTGCAAGAGAAACTTTGGTAATAAATAATTTCGAAAATTGGATATTTGATGGCAAAATCGATTGATCGATCGATCGGGATTTCGATCCGCTTCATCGACTCCGCACTCTCGCCAGAGATAACGAGAAAGAGCGAAAAGTAGGCGAGCAAGCGAGGCACTCGGAAAAATCTGGGGAATTGACTATATATACCTCTCGATCTATGATTACAGTCGATCAGAGAGCAATTCATGGAGCTTCGAATTATGGCTTCGCTTTAACCCTTGATCACGATCTCTCCTACCCCCGCAACCCCCTGCCTTTAAAACTGCTAATAACACTTGCTCAACATTTTAAATGATCATGAAATTAAAAAATTATCTCATAAAAAATTAATTCATTTATAATTTCAAAACATTAAATCATCATTTAATAAAAAAAAAAAAACAAAATTCATTTATTTTCCAGTTTTAAATCGTGATTTTACAAAAAAAAAAAATTTTTCTTTAATTTTTTCAAATAAAAAAATCTATTTTTATTCATTTAATCATCTCATTTGATTAAAAATGTAATTAAATTTATTTTTAGATGTTATTTACCAAGAAACAAAAATAAATTAGACTATTTTTATGTCAATTACAGAAAAAAAAAACTTGAAATAAAAATATGTAGTATTTATTTAGATGGATTATTATAATGATAATTTAGTTGAAAAAAATGTTTTTTTTTTTTTCAAAAAGTGTGCTATTATTACAGAAAGTACAAATGAATGAATTACAACTGAATAAATATATTTAACCTAGACTACTATTAAAAACTAGGACTTTTGAACAAAAGCCACGGTTACATTATATACATAAATATGTATATAACGATATGCAATGCGCAGTTGATAGTCTTTTATAGTTAAAAGACCTTGTCACGGCACCACTTGCGTCAATATAATTGTAGTTTGGCTCGACACAACAGCATGTATTTTTTTTGAATACGTGTAAAAAATACACATACGTAACATATTTGCACATATGCTCATGTTTTTTTTTACTCTGTTTAATTTCTCTCATTTTTTCTCCTAATAATAAAATATTATTATCATTTTTATTACATACATTTCATATAATAAGTCGTGCATATTTCAACATATAATCGACACACACAATGTGGACACTAAAATGCCATGTTATTTAAAAAAAAAAAAAAAAAAAAATCCATCAGCACAAAAGTCAAATATAGTTCACACTTAAAAAAAAAAAAAAAAAAAGGAATAAAGTCGCCGTGCGGAGAAGAAGGAAAATATTTTGAAACGACAAAAAAATATGGTGAAAATAAAACCACTTGTTCAATCAACTCATGTGTGCTTGGTATTTGCACGTGTCTGCTCGAATATTTCGTCAATCTGGTATTCATAACAATCATTAATTTTTTTTCTTAAAGAACTCTTTCCCTCCGATTTTTTGCAATCTTAAAAAATCGTTTAAAAATTCGTTTTAAAAATCGATTTGTCAGCCTGAATGAACTTCATGCCATTTTCTACATAAAAAAAATGTTTTTTCTTTGTTTTTCCAGTGTCCAAACTGGAATGATTTTATGGACGGGTGTTAGAAGAAACTTTTTCCTAGTGAAATATATGAATAATAATTTTTTTTACCATAAAAAAATACACTTCAAGGTGCATTATAATGTCTCATCTTCATATTGATGCTGGGAGGTTGATGCAAAGACCCGGATGCCAATGTATATATATATAACTGGGCAATCATTGGAGTTTCACCGTTAATTACGGTGCCTGAGGATTAATCCTAGATGCTAGCCAGACTATTCATTCTGATGAGAGAGTGGAATAATATGATAAAAAGTGAATAGAGAAATTAATGAAACTCGCGTTGATGGTCAGTTGAACCATTGGCACAAGAATATATAAGTATTTCTTGATGATTATATACACCTATATCATCCCAACACTTCAACACATTTAATAGCGCCTAATTGCGCACTGGGACTAATTAAATTGACTTAATTGTTTGGTCAAAGTGCGCGGTGGCAAAGGAGAAATTTCATAGTTGTGATGATGGAAGCACGTGCCAACGCACTTTCTAGCTTCCATTTTACTTTGAATCGAGAGTAGAGCATTCCTCGTGTGCAGGTTAAATATATATATGTAGGCAGCAAAAGAGAGACGACCGGGCAAGGTCGCGAGCGCGATCGTTCCAAGAGATCGTCATCGACTTGTTTTCTTGCGCGCGTCCACTCAACTTCCTCCTACGATGAAAATTTTACCATTTTCTAGGCCACTGGGCATTCCAATCTCAGTATCAATGTTTTATCCAACTAATCAGCTGGATTTCTCGTGACATTCCCTTAGGAATTTATTTGTTTTACTGTTTTAACAACTCTCTAAAAATAAAAGTATCAATTTTATGACTATAACGATGTAAAAAATTTGTTATCTCTTCTAAAATATTTTTCTATCTTTTCCCAAGTGGAAAAAAATTTTTTTTTAAATAACTGAGAGACAATTTTATTATGTTTTATAATTTTTTATTTGCAGTTGATGACTAAAACGGATATACACGAGAAGCGTGAAGGATTTTTCGACTCAGGAGCAACGACCTAAAAAAGGGATATACAGTTTTGTATTGTTTGTGTGTGTGTGTGTGTGTGTTGGATTGAAAACGTGACTACTCACAAATACAGCGTCACATTGTCGATTTACGTATAGTCATATACATCTACACGATCTCGCAGAATAAAAACAAAAAATTGTATGTATAAAGAACTATTTTAATTGGACATGCTCTTTCTCTGACCAGCGAATTTTGCTGTGAATTCCGGAAACGATGCGCTTTCGCCCGAAGGGAAAGTCTCTCTCTCTTTCTTACCCGCCATACCGACGACGCGATGACGACGACGACGACGACGAGTATAGCTCTCGTTGTATCCGTGCTGTAATTTTTAACGAGCTCCCATTACTTTGAAAAGCAAATAAAAAAAATTCACGCCAAATCAGGAATAATCTGAAAATATTTCTACAAATTTTTACGTGCATTTACACTTTCTTATTAATTAAAAAATCAAGGAAAACAAAATTGAAATTGATATTAAAATCATATACAAACTTTTCTATAAAAAAAAATTTTTTTTTCATGCAATTAAATTTAATTAATACTTTAGAATGATAATTACATGCAAAAATTGCTGATAAAAAATTTCCATAGTTAAAAAATACCTCATTATATGAAAAAAAAAAATATTCTATAATTTTTTTTTTCAGGTTTTTTTAAAAAATTAAAAATTTTCTTGATCCTTAAAAAATTCTATATCTCATTTAAAGTAGAAATATAATTTAAAATTTGTGTATTTTTTTGAAAATAATTTTCACGTATATAGAGAAAAGTGTTTTTACGATGGTCACGTTAATCTAGAGTAGAAATTGAGTGTCTTGGGTGAAAAGCAAATTGTTTATATTGATGAAAGCACTCAATGGAGGATGAAGAATGAAAATAAAAGTGGTTGTACGAAGCGTGAAAAGGCTGCATCTAAACTACATATACGTGGCGTTAGTGCGCATCAAGAACTCAGCTGCAATCTCCATGAAACTTTCTCTGTCTCCCATATTTCGTTCCCGCGAGAGAGGAACATTTTATATATATATATATCCATACATAATCCTCAACGAGCTTAATTGCCTGGAAAAAATTGTATCTTTATTTTTTTCTCTATTAAACTATACAGAAAAAAAATTAGAGACACAGATTTGATGAAATGCTTATAAGTATAGATTGAAAGACGAATGAAAATTGCTGGATACGAGGGTGGAGACTGCATTATATAGAGCTGTATTATTACGCAAGGCCGAGTAGTCACCTTGGCAAGTCTGTTTTCCCTCTTTCCCTCTCGTTTTCCCCTTTCCCCGGCTGCACACAAACGTGTGCCCGAGATAGCGGAACTTTACAGTTATATAGCAAAACCTGTGTATAGGAGATATCAGCCTGTACTTTATCGATTTTGTATTTTTTTTTTCTTCTACTATTCTATACACATTCTCTGTTGTATTACATGAGGTTTTTTTATTCGTAAAATCCGTTAAAATAATATAGTAGAAATCCATAAAATTTTATCTATTAAAAAATTAGCATAAGAACTGAATTTTGAAACACCTCTCTCTTCAGTGAGTATAAAAATTTTATAATTATTGTCCTACAACTCTGCAAATAGACATTTACTTTGTAAATCAATTGTTACTATCATATAAAATTCTATAACATTTTTTTTTACGAATTATTATCGAGTAAAATATTATTTTACACTTGAAAAAATTTTTTCTAAATTTTTTACACTTGAAAAAAATAGTTTTTTCTCGTGGTTAAAAATAATTTTTATCAAAAAACCATTATATTTAACGTTATTGTCGTATGTCACTGATTTTCTATCAATAATGACGTCAAACACGTGAAAATAATAAAGAAAAATAAAATTTAAAAACCTTGAAATAAATTTTTTTTACGTATAAAAAAATAAATATTAATTTAAATTAAAAAGTTTTATAAATCATGATTTAATGTATATAATGATAAAAATGAATTGTATAAGCAATTAATAATTTCTATCTTCGAGTCTAAGGGGTTTTTAATTGACGATAGTATGAAAGAAACAAGTTGGCAGAGTTTTTCTTTAAGATTTATTAGATATTGACTATATCGATTTTAATTTACTCTTTTTTATTACTTCCAGACTAGTTTTAATCTGAAACCCGTTAGCCCGTCAGGTATATGACATTAATTAAAACCTACTATCGGCGCATGCGGAAGAGAAGGCGATGAAAAAGTGCGTATATCTATATAGTATACAGCTTTATCAACTCTCTTATCGCCCCGTGCGCACACATAGTTAAAGTTATATTATAGTTTTCCCCTATTTATTTTCTCGACAATCTTAAACACTTGCACACCGCCCCATGATTGCTTTTTGGTATCTTGTGGCATGTATTTAAATTAAAAAAAAAAAAAAAAAACATGACCATAAAATAAAAGCAAAAAAAAATCGCAGTCGGTAGGATTCGAACCTACGCTCCCAGAGGGAATCTGATTTCGAGTCAGACGCCTTAACCACTCGGCCACGACTGCTACATAACTACGTTAGCTTTTTTATCGTATAGAAACCACAGTCATCTTCTGGCTGTCATTTACAGTTTAAATATTTTTTTCCTCAATATTTATTGATTAAATATTTTTTTTTCAACCTGCAAAAAATTTTTCTTGAGTCGATAAAATCGTTTTTTGTATTTAAATTAATCATCAGTTGGATAAAAAAATTTTTTCTAATATTAAAACAATTAAAACATTAGATTAATTTTTTTTTTTTCACTTATATTAAAGGAAATAAATTGTTTTTTGGATGAAGTTTTTGTAATTAATAAATGTTTTATTTGAAAAACAAGTTGTAGAATATTTTTGATGATGAAAAAAAAAAAGATTTGGATTATCTAGAGCAATACATGGTTTAGATTGCATCCTTGCGCATGCAGAGTTTTGCATATATGTATTGAAACGTTTATCGAATTCGATAAGCGCGAGACAACTGGATCCGTTCTCGCCATAAATCGAACACGCGGCGCAGAGCGATTTCGAAACCGGCAAAACCGTGAGAGCAGCAGGCATAGTTTCCCCCGCGCTGCGCGAGCTATGTACATGTATTCGAGAGTGAAAGACCCGGTGAGAGCGACAGAGAAAGAGAGAATAGTGTAACAACCATAGCCGGTTATTTCGCTTTTACCCGCGCGATCGTTTGTCCGTCGAGCAAGGCCGTGACGCATGAGTTCTGTATGTGCTATACCTATATTCCCATCGAAATTCAATTACAAAACCTTTTTCCCAATGGCGAGAGTACATATCCACATACTATACACAAACAAAAATCTCTGAAAATTCAATGATGAACACTGTGAGAAAAAAAAAATTCTTTTCAATCATTATACTATCCATTATTTACATTTAATTACAACAACCCCCTTTTTTTCTTTATAAAATTTTTTTAATCCTCCAATTATTAAAATTTTACCGTGCATTTTAGTAAAAATGTCAACTCATATATACAGCCAATTGAGTAAAATCCTTGTGGGGAATTTTTTCTCAATTGCACGGTAAAAATTTATTTGCACGGTAAAATTTTTATTTGATTTTTTTTTTTATTTCCGAGCTGCTAAAAATGTATGGTAGTTTTTTGTATGGTAATTTACATTATTACCCGGTATACCTTAAAATAATTTAGCACGGTAATTTTTGCACATTGGTAAAAAAAATTTTAACATCTAAAAACAAGCTAATTTACGGAAAATTTTAAAATAAAAATTTTATTCCAACTGTATAATAAAAATTAATAGTATGCACGGTAAAAAGAAAATTTGTGCATGGTAAAATTTTTATTTGAGCCTCTGAATCGCTCAAAATCCGCGATGTAGTCGTAAAAATTGCAATTAATCGTGTTGAAACTAATTTAAAACGAAAAAATATATTTAATACTGCCATTACAATGTTTTTTGAGTGGCAATACATGTATTTAAGTGATTTTATAAAACAAACATGAAGAAAAAATTAGTATACATAAAAGTATACAAATAAATGTTTATATAGTGGAAGTATGTATAGGTATAATATATTAAAAATAAAAATAATTCATCTGAAATGATAAAAGTGAATTCTTTATGTTTAGTGGAGAGTAAAATTAAAATTAAATTGACAGTAAAACATATCCACGCGATGGCAGCTTTGATGAAGTACATTAACATGCAACAACTGAATATGAGTATATATACATTATATAGAAGAATCGCTGACCTCAATGCATTTTGAATGTGTTGACGTATGCACGTCCTCGCTCCATTAATTTTACTTCGATGGACCCGACGTTTATTAACGAAAAAAAAAAAATGCGCAGTAAATTAATGAGAGATAGCACACGACAATTGGCATAACGTATATATATATATATACGAACGCGCCAACTTGGCTGATGCTAACGAGAGAAAAACTAAATAAACCGGTTGTCACTGTTTTAATCCACAGCTTGACAATTCTCAGACGGTAAAAGTCATCTAAGAGTATACACATGAGTCACACAGCAGATCAGAGATTATTTAACAGTGGCAAATCACTTGGCAAACACTCAATTTCAAGTCGCACACACAAACGTAAACACGGCCACGTGCACAGAGAAGGTTTCTCCCCGCTCTGGCATCATTTTGACGTCATTAGGCAAGTTTACAGGTATTATTATTTACTGTATACCCTGATTAATCTGCCGAATTATATAGCGCTCGACAAAATGAAATACTCAACAAAAAAACTGTGTGTAAAGCGCAACGAGAAATATTAAATGGCTCGAGAGTTAATACTCGAGAGAGAGAGACCCGCCTCTGCCTCGGGCGCAATTTCACTTCGATCCGAATTCAGGTCGAATGAGGAGAAAATAAAAAAAACGTCAATGAGAGGATAAAAACAACCGTTGAGTTTACTGTCACGTTTGTACCCCAAAGGCGCTCTGTGCAACAACACCGAAAAGTCATTTTAAATCGCGCTCTATCTGATCTTTTATACTGCCAAGAAAATTCACCTTAAATTGACGGTAATTTTTATTTATTCTTCCCTCAAGCAATGCATTAATATATCGCTCAGTATTCTCACAACATTTCTCATCCAATTTAATCTCACTTGATTATTTATATTTTAATCATTTGTCCTGTACTCTGTCTACAGTGATCAATTAACAGTAATTTTATCCCCAGCACTTTATTTCAGGAAGCACGTGTAATTTTCTTCATAAATTACAGTCATCGAGAATTCTTCTTTTTTTTTTTTATAACTTATACTCGGATTTCTATACAGATATATCAGACAAGCGGGATTTTCCCGCACTCGTCCGCCGAGTATCTCATAACAGGAGATAAGGAAATATTTGATAACAATTTATACATGGATAGGATATTAGATTTTTTATCAGAGAAAAAATTTTTTTATCAATTTAACTATACAAATTATATGGATATGGGGAAAAAATATAAAAATTATATAAATAGATATGTCCAGGTCATTAATAACTGTAGGTACTGTGTGGGTACGGTGGTGAGTTAACAGTATATAACACTTCTTCCGCTCATATTCGGACATGGGGAAATTGCAGAAAAATCGACCAAAATGACCACCCGCTGGATGCACAATTATTTACAATTGTACATTATTGGTAATTCTCAGACCTGCATGGAAAAACACCGACCAGGATGTCGTGGGGAATTTCAGAAGGAAAAAACCCGCACCCATGGGGATGCAACCCCAGCCCGCTGCGCTGCAAGACGAGAGTCTTACCTCGCGGCCAACCAGCTTAATTATATCATTTCGTCGATTAAATGATGAAATGCGGGAATTGTTATTAATTGACGAAAGGTCATACTAAATATCATAAAAATACAAAGATATTTTACCTCTATTTATTTATAAAAAAAAAAATATTTTCATACTCTGCTCCTATAAAATCTGTTTTTTTTTTCAAATGTTAATTAATTCAATATCTCGATAAATATTCACTTTAAGAAAAAAATTATAGAAATCTTTTTTATTAATTATTAAATACCCTACAACTTTTATTTGAAACTTTTTCTTATAAAACTCACCGCAGTCAAGTTATTTTTCTGATTTCAACTCGTTTAAATGATTTTTCAATAAAAATATCAAATTCCCAAGAGATTAAGCACTGGTATTGTCTCCCTTATACATCTTATATGTATATGATGTCCTTGGAAAAAAAATTTTTCCCCATAGAAATGTAAATTTCTTATTGTGCATTATAAACGGAAGAAACAGATAAAATCTGATGGAGAACTCGGTGATATTTATGAAGTCAAAATGGTTAATTTATCCGAGTGTATGAAATTTTTATAATTCCCTGCGGAAAAACCGGTTGAGCATAGCTGCAGGACGAGACATATAGATAAAATGTGCAAGTGGCCTGGCATATATCTATTTGACTCTGATGTGGATTACATATAACCCTGATATATTTATCGCGCCGTTATATAGCGAGTAGGTTGGCCCATTGCAACGGCAAATCAACCTGTCGACGAATCGATATTTGCCGAGTTACAGCCTTATCCTTGTTGAAATATATGCATCCACTGGTATATAGATTAGTATCGCGCTTATATATAAAATGAATCATTTTTTAATTTGTTTTAGGCGCAATTTCACCAGGTAACTTGTGGCGCGCGAGCTGCAGTGACGCGAGTCGGGGTCAACACTGCCTCGATCTTTCAATCCACCATCATGTACCTAACACACACAAAGCCGGAACACCAACGGCCTTGCCGAGGCGAGAGAGACCAGTTCACCACGCCCTGATATCCCAAGACATTCTCCCTTTTTTTCTCTCCACCTGTAATCAACTTTTGTCTCCTTTATTATTTTATTTATATTTCGTTTTTTTTTTATCCACGCCAATAATTATTCTTACTTAACCGACACGTTTTCGTCCAATCTCTATGTATACTGCTAGAATATACGCGCCATTCTCATTCAAATTATATCCCGATCAAAAATCTGAATACTGATGGAGAAAACAACTTGTTCCGCTTTTAGATCCTATCAGCACATGGCATTTATATGATTTTATGACTGATGGAATTATCATTTCACGACCTGAAATAATATGTGTCAGTTAGATATTATTATATTATTTAAATGTGACATTTTGAAAGGCTTTTTTCATCATTGACATCATCAGAGAATCAAGTATTTAGGTCCTTAGGGTATATATATTTTTGTTAGATCATTTTTCGGGCTTTTAAATACACACTCATTGTAATACCGGTTACTACGCAAGCATTAATGTTTAACAGTAAAAATTTCACCAATTTATTCAGGATAAAAAAATATTGACTTATATCTGATAATTTTTTTTTTTTTTTTTTCATTCGACAAATTGATTTTAAATGAGGCAGTGTGAGAAAAATTATCAAAAAGTATGTTAACAATGAGTTTTGTAATATTTTGTGGATGAAAAAAAAAATTTTTTTTTTTTTGAGAATTTTTAAAGGGGTACCCCTTAGAGATTTCGTAATATTCGTGATTTTTTTCAATTTTTTGATGATAACTCGATAAATAAGTGAGATAATGAAAAATATTATATAAACTAAATAATTTATTGTTAAATTTTCTACAAAAAATATAGAGTAAAATTTTTCAATATTTTAATTTGTTTTTGAGATATTTTGAAAAATAAAATTTTTTTAAAAACGATAATATCTCAAAAACTATGAAAGATACAAAAAATTTTATTTAACATTATTTATAGGAAATTAAACTTTCAAAAAGTTTCTTTCTATAATATTTATCATTATTTCAATTATTTATCGAGTTATCGCAAAAAAACTGAAAAAATCACGAAAACTGCGCAATCTCTAAAGCAATGTATACCCATTTTGAAAATTTTACAAAAAAAAATTTTTATCTCGATCAAATGTACTGAATTTCATCCTAGATCCTTATATTCGACATTTCATTAAGCCTATTCTTCGTAAGATATCCTCAAACCTGTATATTTCAAAAAAATAATTCATTGCGCGTTTCTCATTTTACAAATGAATGAAATAAAAAATCGTATCGATATAGTGTATTGTCAATGAGTGAATAGCATCTGATTTTCGAATTTTTAGATGTCCAAAAGATTTTGCAAGATTTTTATATTTCATAATTTACATAGTGAGACAATTTACAATGTGAATTTCTTAAACAAAATACTGCATAGCGTGTTATAAATCAGCGAGACACGCGAGCACTTTCGAAAAAAGTGTCTCGTGTGTATGAAAAGGAACATTGCACGGGCTTTGCGCATTTGCATAATTCGTACGTGTATACACACGACGAAGCTCGCGAGCTGACGGCGACGACGATAATTATCCGCTGTCGCCTCCGCACACGGTAAAACACATCGATTATAGACCACAGATATATGCCTCCAGCTTCCTTGTCTGGTCGTCAAGGTATTGACTCCATTGCGATATAATGATAGGCTTTTAATTATGTGTCAGGGTGTACAGGCGAAAGGTGTCGTCCATGTGCAATCTTTTCTCCACTTCCTCGTCTCTGCAATTATTATTTACACGTATATTAATCATCATAGCGCATATTTCTCCTTTATCGCCAATATTTTTCTACAGATGCTTTTTCGAATTCATCGCACCGCATGCTTGCAGGCGAGAAATCACTTCTCTCTCGATCCCCCATCTCGCACAGATCAGATTCTTCAGAACCAGAACTTTCTAATCGCCGTGACGTTATCGATCATCGCTCTCGGACGCGCATCCGTTTCTTCGTAACTCTCTTTTCCTACATATATGCCACTTGATGCTGTCTTCAAAACACAAACGAGTCTTGTATATGCCCATACACTCTATCCACGCGAGTAAAAGTACCTGAACACCTGCACAAACCCTCTTTCCCGCATCTTTCAGAACTTTTATTTCAATCAAATTCATTTTTTTCTCCATTTACAGATACTTTTTTATCCGGATAAAAGTCAATTTACCTGCGAGACAAGTGTGAAACAACGAGAATAATATCGTGTATGACTTATTGAGACTATCTTACGGTATATAATTGCTTGAAGAAAGGCTGTGGGAGACTGTAAAGACAGATAAAATATATTCTGAGAATTTTTAGGGAGCAAAAGTTGTTTTTTTTTTTTCTTTTCATGATTATTTACGTATAATTTGATAATAAATATTTCTAGAAACTTAATTCCAGTGTATGATATTTAAGAAAAAAATTCTTCTCTCCCCGAATCTCATCATCAGGGCCATTCACCCCTGCAGCATCAAGATGTCGATGATCCCCGCATTCGAAACTGGTCTCTCTCAGCCCAAACTGCCTTCTCAACTCAACAACACGCAAATAGACACAGGTAAAAGGGCCGAAAATAATTTTTTTTAATCTAAAAAAATTAATTAATTCAATTTTATCAGTTGTAAAAAATAAAACTAAACATTTGCGTAGAGATTTTATGAGGCGAAAAAAAAATGACACAAACAGAATCAATAAATCAAGGTTAGTAGTATAGATTAGTCGTCTTTTAGGATTTTTTTTTTGGTTGGTAGTTCACCCATTTGAGGGTAAATATTGGTTTTAACTCATGGATTTCCTTTGAATAAGATCGATTTTTGAGTTATGCGAGAAATCTAGGCCAATCTGACGCTGGTGGAATTAATCTTAGCACGAGGATCGCGCGATGAATGAAGGACTTTGAACATCCGCCAGGTGTTCAATGCTCGTAAAATGTTTCATCCTCTTATCAGACCTTTTATTCGTCCTGATGGCACGGCGTGCATCGGCGTCATCATCGACATTGAGAGCCAACTCTCAGCCCTTTCACCACAGGCATCCTCTCACTCGCTGCAGCTCTCCACTTTGCTCCATAGCGGTACTTGCGCTACATCTCCTACGGGCTATTCCAGAGTTGGATGACCTTAACTAAATTTATATTAAGCCTTGCACACGACTCTAGCCCACGTCAATCACTTTGAATTTTTTTTTTTCTACTCCTTGAAATACGCCATTTTTTCGATTAATTAATTTTTTTTCCCTAGTATTTATTTATGATAAAAAGTATAATTATTAAATTTAAATATTAGTTTTTAATTTTATTCATTGTTATGAAGCATTGAAAAATTATTTTTTTTTTTTCATTTTCAATCGAAGATTTTGTAATAAATTATATGAAATTTTGATTGATGATGTTTGTTTTTTTTATAGATAAATTATATCAAGGCTATATTGCTTTTCAGCAATATTTTTATATATATAGGTTAAGAAAATTGAGTTATTTCAAAATAAAATTTATAAGACATATTTTTAAATTATGCAAATGATATTTAAATATTTATGGTAATAAGTTTAGAATTTATTATATTAATATTGATAATTATGTAAAGTATATACTTTCTTTGAAAATTATTTCTTAGAATAAAGGTCAGAATTGAACGATGTCTTGTATATTGACCTTTGAAAAATTTCGAGATGTTTACAGTATTATATACCTATTAGATATATTTTATAATTGAGTCTGAATAAATTTTCTCTAACATTTACACGTGGATGCGATCGATAGATTGGTAAAAAAAACACGCGTGTCTATCACACGAAAAAATCCAGAAATATAAACACTTCTGACGTCAGTTTTCTAAATTTAGACTTGGATTTTATTTTTCTTCAAGTTGTGAAGAGGAATTTTTTTTTTTTTTTTTCGATGAATTCGATGGTTTGTTTTTTTGTAAATCGACTGGTAGGTCGCGATATTACACAGGTGGAGTATTACACGTGTATTGGTCAGTTAGGTGTGTGTATATGCTGAGCTCGACGGAAAGAGGCGGCTCGTGACCGCTGATTCAGACTGACAGGAATGTCTGCGCCGCTGACTTTGTGTACCGTTTGTTTGGTCGCGTTTGTTCCTCTTGTTGCCATTCCTCCGCCATGGCACAATTTTTTTCCCTTTTCCTATTCGATATCAGATTGTATAAAAAAATTGAAACATCGAAATTTTACCTTGAAAATTCTTTATAATCATTTTTTGACACTGCACGTAAAAAAAATATAGAAATTCTTTTTACATCATAACATTAATGTTTTTGTCTACGATGAATTAACACAGACTTTGATCTCATTGATTAATAATTTTTAGGGTATTATATCAATTATAAAAATGTTGGAAAATTTTTTTAACTCTTTTATCAACCGGTAAATAATGATTTTCAATTTTCTTTGTAAATAAAACACGATTTCATGAAAATAAAAATAATAAAAATAGAAAAAAGTCTTAAATAAAATTATATCAGGTCATGTGATTACTCGGTCATTGTTTATTTCCATTGAAATAATTTTTTTTTTTTTTTAGATTAGACAAATTTTAACATTTTTTAATAAGCTGTTTTTAATGGTAACAAAATTGAAGGACAAATAATTTTAAAGGTAAATAAATACTATTAATTATAAAAATCAAATTTAAATATATTTTTCGGTTTTAAAATCCTCAAAAACTTCGTTTTTCTCGTGGTTAAAAAAAAAAATGAGAAAACAAAATATTTTTTTTGTACTGCTCTATTAATTATTCCATTTATTTTTCACTGTCTTATTAAATATTACGACACTTACAGAGTGTGTCATCGCATCAGGTTTACACTCTGCAAAAGGAAGTAATTAGATCATCCAACATCCGGCACTATTTTTTCATACCCACCATCAAAGATTATTGCTAATTGTAATATGGAACAAAAAAAAACACCAAATCACGGGATTTAAAGATGTGGAAGGTATAAATACAATCTCTGCTTAAACTTCCTATTTTAAAACAACTTATTTTTCTCGAAAAAAAATTCTTATCAAACGTTATCACAGAAAAAAAACTAAAATTTACACTATCAAAATTTTTTTTAGAAATTTCCTATAGAATATCTTGCAACTTTAAATTGAAATATCTTTAAAACTACTGAAGATAGAAATTTTTATCAAAGAATCTTTTTTGTAGAGAATTTTATTAGCTACAAAAAAGGTCTTTAACAAAATTTATCCAACTCGGATCCTTATTAGAGATATTGACGAATAAAAATTTTCAACTTTTCGGCACGTTTCAGACACGTGAATTTTTTTGTGATAATTTTTTTCCACTCAAGGCTATTATCTGCAGTTGAAATAAAACGGCGAGTGAGAAGATACATGTAAATAGGGATGCGGGCAGAGTATTTGCTGATACGACATGTCGACGATGGTGGCGGAGAGGAGGCGCGAGGTCGCGTGTGCTGTAAAGCAGAGCTTTCACCTCGTATGTCGCCTCTCTTGCAATCTAGATGCATCTTATTATAATTTATTCATAGATATATTTATTTATGTACACGAATATACACTATAGCTCCAATATACACTTTCTATATATATATGTAACGGACGAAAAGTATTTCACAAGCCTAAATGTCAATCTTAACAGATATTGGAGAGAATTTTTTTTTTCATTCACCGAGACTTTTTTTTCAACTCGAGAGATTAGAGCCAGTCGAGCATGCTGGAAACAAGAGGAAGAAAATCCGAAACCATTCGATGTCGCTCTCAGCGACTTCATTTCTAATCGCATTAGAAACTTGAAAAAAAAATATATATATATATGACAGAAAAATGTTTAATAAAATCTTGTATTACCTCCTGCAAGTTGTGAAATTCTGCACGACTTCCTATATATATTTATTAAGTTATATACAAATTATATATGCATATATTAAAATAATAAAAATAAATTCACACTTGAATAAATGAATAAATTTATCACGTAAAATACCAATTTGCAAAATTATAAATGGAGTTTTCCATAATTTTATGATCAGGTATAGTGAATACATGGTGTTAGAAGTAAAAAAAAAAAAACATATTAATAGTATGCAAATAGAATAATTTAGATTGGGAATATTGAATGAAAAATATAATTATAAATAATAATTTATTTGTAAAGATAAATTTCACTTGATGTTATTTTGTTGTTTTTATTTTTTTTTTTTCTTGGGGTTTTGAAAAATATATATATACGAGTTTTCTATTTAATGAATTCTAATAATATTCTGAGTGATCATAAAATGTATATACAATGTCAGTGAACTCAAAACTTTCCCTTTCATCGCACCGGAGCGTCCGGATATCAGCTCGAGGATCTCATAATTTTTCTTTCAGCTACAAACACGACCATTTGTGTGTCGGCGCGTGTATTTGTGCAGGTTACACATACGCCACACGATGCGATGCATCAAATATCGTGATTGCATTTTTATTGCTATACAGTTTACTTATTCAGGGATTTTTTTTTTTTTTCGTGTATCAATCGGAGTTGCAAGTTTACTTGGGCGATTTTTTTTCCCTGCTTGTCAGTGTAGACTTTCTGCTGCAAAGCACCCTCGGAATGTTGTTACGTTCACGCACTAATTATTTGAGATTAAAAAATCCAAGATACTCGCGCGCATCACGTGACTTTGTTAGTATGTATGGATTATCTATAGATTTTTCGTGGTGGTGATGATCGATTGCCCCCTTATGGATTGGAAATCGTGTTGAACTCGTCAGGAGAATTTTTAATAGTTATCGTTTTATTTATATTGTAAATTTTATTGGTGTCGATGGATATCATAAAATTTTATGTTTATTATATATCTTGGAAATATTGACTTTTAGATTTTTTTTTTGAAAGCTTTTAAAGAATATACGATTCAAACTAAGAAAAAAAAAATTTTTAATATAATTTATGCATTTTGTATTTTTTTTTATTCAAAAATTGATGGTAAATGAGGATTACTGGAGAAAATTATCGAAATATATGTTAATAATACGTTTTGTAGTATTTTAAGAAAAAAAAAAAATTTTTTTTTTTTTTTGAAAATTTTCAAAAGGGGTGTCCCTTATAGAATTCGCAATTGTTGAGATTTTTTTAGTTTTTCGCTGATAACTCAATAAATAAGCGAGATAACGAAAAAAGTTATTCGGATTAAATGATTTGTCATTAAATTTCTCACATAAAATGTCAGATGAAATTTTTCAATATTTCGAGTCATTTTCGAGATATTTTGAAAAATCAAAATTTTTAAAAAACGCTAATATCTCCAAAACTAAAAGAGATACAAAAAAGTTTATTTAACATTTATTGTAGGAAATTAAACCCCTAAAAAGTTTACTCTCATAACATTTTTCATTATTTCAATTATTTATAAAGATATCACGAAAAAACGAAAAAAATTACGAAAACAGTGAGATTTTCCAGAAGAAATGTGTCGTTTCAAAAATTTGGCAAAAAAAATTTTTTTATCTCATCTAACAGTTTTAAAACTCATATAAAATACCTTACTTCAATATATTAACACATATTAACAAATTTCTCGATAAAAAGTCTAAAAAAAATTTCCCACCCTTTATTATAGGCAGAAAATATTTAAATTATTAAATACTACACTCGTCATTAATGATCAGAATAAATCAGTAGTGTCAAGTAAAATAAATTTTTTTGATGCTGTCACGAGTATTAATTTAAAGTTGATGAGAATAGTATTTTAAATGTGAAATGTGATGTGTGGGAAGTATTGGAGAGTATTCGACTACTCTGGCATATTAAGATAGTAAAAGTGCTTCTATACAGAGCAAGCAAGAAAATTGAAGATATATACATGTCACTCAAGATGTCTTCATTGAATAACATCGAAAGCAGCGCGCGACTGTCTCCGCTGCAGGCACTCTTACATATATTTCTCAAAACGTCACCCTGCGGAGATCGCGAATCGGATACAAAAAAAAAATAACAACAATAAATAATCATGCTTGAAAAATATTACCTCAATTTAAACTAAAATGTTTCGTTGAAATTGCAGCCAATAGAATATTTATGCCACAGTAAAATATGTAAACAAATACAGGAAATATCTAAAATGCGACTAATAAAACAATAATACATAAAAAAAAATATTGAAACTTATGCAATTGGCCAGGTCGGCCGTTAAATTTCCCGGAAAACTCGTCGACACACTAAAACTTTCGCATTCCAAGACGATAAAAAGCAGCAGGTAATTCCAAACTTGAATTGGAACGGAACCAAGCACTGCAAGAAACCATCAGAAAGTCTCAGACAATGAGAAAAACAACGGAATAATTTTTTTTTTACCTTTATTGACAGAGTGAAATGATATTTTTTATCTGCACTAGCAATGCGCGGTCAAAAATATCTCTCGGACAGTTAGAAACCGACGGAAATTGATGACAGTTAAAAAGTTATAAAAAAGATGAGTTTATCGACTGCACTCAAGTACACTTGGATTTTTCCAGGCATCGAAAATAAAAGTTCAGAGCAGTCACACACACACACACGTGAAGCTCTTTTGTTTAGAGTCTCGATGGGTGAGAGGAAACATGAAGACGTGCTAACGAGGCCTCAATGTTGTTCTTCGCGATTGGCAACAGGTCGATCACGCAGTGGGTAATAAAGCGAATACAATAATCGAACGATTGGCCATATAGAAGCAATTTGTATCGTTGGCTTGCAGTGTGCTCTATATAAACCATGCAAATCATCATCAATGGCAGAAATAAAAACGTATATTTGAATGAATAAAATGTATAAGTCAGTAATTCTATATAGAAAAATTTTCTTTTTCATTTATTTGTAGAGAATTTAATGCACAATAATTTAATTATCTTAGTATTTTTTGATATCTCGCTTATTTATCGAGATATCACTAAAAAAATTAATTAATTAATTAAGTAAAATTTGATACAAAATAAAGCGGTTAAATATTTTAATCAAACTTAATTTACTAGTGATTTCAGAAAATAAAATCTAAGTATATTAATATTTTATCAAGGCCTATATGTATAGCTCTATAAACACAAAGAACGATAGACATAGACTAACAGGATGTAAACGCGATAAATAATAAGAGAGAGCGAGAATGAGCAATAAACTAACGGAAGAGTGTGGAATGGGTAGTAAAAAAATACCTTGTAAGAATAAGAGTATAAAAAAGAACATGAAAATAATGTTTGGGTGATGATCCAACTTTTGGTAAAAAAAATTTCACAAGAAATTAGGCAAATAAAATTATTATTATTATTATTATATTTTATCAAGGTCGAGTTGATTTCTTTTCTCAATATTTTTATTATCGATACAAGACGAACAATGTGTACAACGATTATTTTTTTCATTATATACCTGCGCGTCTATACACGAGTTTCATTTTTATTTTTAGCTGTGTCAACTCCAATGTTTTAGGCGTCATCAACAAAATTTTTCGATTAATTTCCACTTTTCTTAAATAAAAAAAATATATTATCTATTATAAAAAAACACTTAATCTGTCATAAAAAAATACGTTCCCAATTTTTTTTATTAAGTAAAATCCGGTTCAATGTTGTGTTGTTAGAAGAAACGATGGGGGAAGCGCAATTAAAAATATAAGAAACGGGGGGGCGGGAGGGTAAAATCTCGTGGGACGACGAAAAATGTTAGCAGGTTGATGAATATAAAACGCGAAGGTGGAGCGAATGAAACGCAAAGTATATAATATATAGTATAGAGAGTTAATAGCGAGTGGCAACACGACGCGAAACAGGTTGGAGCGAACGTCGTCGTGGTTCCAGCGCGGAATATAGTAGGGGCTTCAGGGGAGTGGGGACAGCGAGGGAAACCGGCGACAAGTAGTTTACAGTTATATGTAGTCAGTCCGCATCGAGCGCTTGATCAGACGGCATCTCGTGTTCCACTGAACTCGTGCCACTTGTATAATTATTCGCTATGAATTTGCGCCAATTGCGGCGAAATCTGAGAAATTATTCAGCTAGAAACAAACACAAGTGCGTGAGTGTTTAAAAAACGAATAAAATCGTTCAGCAAGTGTCTGTCAAGCTCAAAGGATTATTAAAATTATTCAAACGTATGTTTTTAAGTGTCTATATAAATGTCTTCTAATATTACATGGGGGGAAAAAAAAAAATTTTTTTTTTACGTCTTCAAATATCGAAAATTTTTCTTAAGAAAAAAAAATATTCTTCTTTATTACCATGAGCGTATACCGTGTGTCTCAAGAATTCCATTAACGGTATATTATATATATTCGAGAGCCTGTTTCTCTGTAATTTCGACTCTTGTGTGTGCATCCACGTGCGTTAACGCACTCTTGACCCTGCCAGACTGGAATATAATTATCTCGGATTTTATCACAGGGGGAAAAACAGTTCTTGAAAATAACACGATTATAATAAGGAAAGACTTTGATGTATATATAAATTTAAGATTTTTCGAGTAAAGAAAATGGGGATTTAGTTCAATTAAATAAGTTGGTTACGAGACACTGATGGAAGCGTGCGACTTTTCTTCTCTCTGTGTCTCGTGGGAGGATATTCGCATACACAACACGTCGCTGTGGAATTCCCCTGTGCGTTTTCTCGCTGTGTGACGCGTGAACTATCTCCGGGTTTACTTGTATATATAGTTTGCGAGAAAGGCACGTCACTCGATCCCACATGCACATTTTGTATATATACGAATTAGAAATGAGCTCGACATCAATTTAAATAGCTCACAAGAACATTGTAAATTTTATTTTTGTTTTTTCTACAAAAAAAAAAAAAAAAATAAAAAAAAACTCAACCTCCAAAATTATTATTACTATAGCTTAAAATAGATTTCATTGCACGTGTACAGTTGATAAATACTAGAAATAATCGTTGGAAAAAACATTTATGTTTGATAACACGAAAAAAAATAAAAAAAAATTGTGAGAAATTCAAAAAACTTATTTTTTTTTTTTTTTCGATAAAACTGGTGGAAATAAAATTGTAAAATAGAGAAAAAAAAAAAACCTCCTTCAACGTTTCCAATATCTAATAATTAAACGTAATTATTAAATTATTCTTATTAACGGTTAAACGATCAATTATGTTTCATTATATATTAGAAAAATTCGATATTAAGTTATTTTATTTTTAAAAGTGGGAAAAACAATTTTTTTTCTTGTTAAAAAATTTTTTTTATTCAACTAGTCTAACCTGTGCTTAGTCTCAAAGGATGATTGGTCCTTTAGGTATGATATTCTATGATAAATTTAATAGTTTTGATTAGTTTAGGTGGTCAAGTTCACGTAGTTGAGTGTTTTTGGACTTTTTGATACTATTGTACCGTGACTCATGGATCCAGGAGTCAATTTAACCTTCAATATAATACTTTGGAATTTCCTAGGGGCCACGAAGCCGGTCATCGACTTCCTCCAATGCCTCAATGAATGAGAAAACCAATTTCATTCCATAGAATTCTGTCAAGATAAAGTACTTTGTGATGAACTATTTTTTTCATGAGAAAGGGTATATTTGAGATTCTACCCTCTTCGGAGCACCCCTATCGTCCATTTTTCTAATTTCCTGATGGCTAGGATTAAAATTTTTCACTTTTTACTCTCAATAAATTAAACCAATTATTTTTACATGAAATTAAATGTATATTTTATAAAACTATGTCCGTAAAAAATTTTAAGGACAATAATATAAGGATATTTTTACGGTAAAAAAAAAAAAAAATTTTTGTTTTTATCAATAAAAATTCTTTTTAACAGTTCGAAAAAAATGAAAAAATTATTTTTACATGAAATTGAATGTATATTTTATAAAAATATATTGGAAAAAAAATTTTTAAAGACAATAATAACGATTTTTTAACTGTGAAATTTTTTTTTTTTTATTTTTAAAAATTTTTCTAAATTTTGTATATAAATAATAATACATCTTAATAAATAGTATTAATAACTGATTAGTAGGAAATAATAAAAAATATATATATTTAAAATAAAAAATTGTTTTCAGGTGTGAGTAAAGCATCATCGCCGTGCGCATTCCCGTTACAACAGGTGCTTAAGATCAACAAGCCCATATAAACGACAAACACGACGACAGCCGCGGAGGATAAGAAATTCCTGAGCTCTCGAGAGATACCGGAAGTGGACCGGGAGTGCAGCCGCCGCGATGCGGAGGATTAAACGTCGAAGAGTAACAACCGAACCATTCAGTGGATTAATCAAAACATGTGTGTGTTAAAATAAAATGAGACTCTAGTTGCATGTATTTATATATATATAGTGTGTATATATATACATTAATGTATACTATATATACATGTATATATATAACAATAATTAAAACCGTGGCAGATCATTAAAAAAAAAAACCGCATACTATCAGTCGCGATTACAAGCCAAAAACTCTGCTTATAAACACTTTTTTTTCAAGATTGTGAAGTGGAAGTTGTATTTTATTATTTTTTTTTTTTTAATTATCTTTTTCAATGAATTAAAATATCAAGTGTCTTCATAAGAGTGAACAAAGTATTTGCAATTGATAAATATTTTTCGTTTTTATCATTAAATTTCTGTGAATTAAATACGATAAACAATTGAAACGACTAATATTTAAAGGTGAGCTATAAATTTTATATTTTCTTAGAAAATCGCGCGCATTTAGCGTCTATATATTTTCTTTGTCTATATTGCGCAAGTTACCGCAAGCAGGGAGGGAACAGGACATTATTATTGTGCCTTAACATTTGCATTTTTACGTTGAAAGAACGTTGAGAGACATTGCGACGATAATGATACGACGCGAGAACATGAATGTCGTATCTACGGTCATGCATAGATATCTTACACGAAGTATTAATGATAAATCTGCGCTTGAGAAGGTTATCGTAATGTATTAAAATATTATCCAAGATTCTCAATGTTGCGCTTTTTTGATTAAGTGCTTTAAAATAAACAAAATCGACTATCACCCTCGTAATTAAAAATTATTCTCTGCTTCAACTTCCATTTTATCAGCCTAAAAAAAATTTTTTTTTTGTATAATGATAAAAAAAAAAATCATTAAAAATTTTTTTTTATTGATCTTACAGATGTTTTACGTGATAAAATGAATATTTATAAATGTGATAACTTTTTTTTTTACTCTCAAATATTTAATTCGGAAAAAAATTTTGTATGCCAAAGAGTGTGATGATGATGATTTTCCGTCTTTTTTTTTTTTTTTATTGACTTGCCAAGACCACGAAGGGGGGAAAAGAAAATAATAAAAAATATCAGAGACAAAAAGAAACAATACGTTATCACTTCCTTAAGTAAACTCTCCTACACACGAAAGGAAAAATAGATAAGAGTGATTATTAAAAAAAAAATTATTCATCTATATTGTATAAAATATAAATGTTGACACACGATTATTGCATACACTTGCGCGCACATTTCGTAAAAATATATTTCGTCAAAATTTTTGCACTCTTGATATATACCTACAAGAGTGTAATTATACAATATATTTTATGAATTATAAAATATGTCGGTTGATTTAAAAATTTACCAACACACATATTTTATAAATTGATATCACACATATGCCAGATGAATTGATAACGTTGAAATCGGGGTTAGAGTTTGTACATGGTCTGATTGAAAAGACTATACTCTTCTCTGTTCATTTATAATTTCAATTGAGGTTGCCATCAGACTCGTTATCTCGAAACGCCATATGATAATTTTTTTTGTTCGATCGATAGCACTGACGTCTATTGCTGTTTAATATATAAATATTTCGAAATGTTTTACGTATATAAATCCCCAGCCGCGAGAACCTCCAAATTTCGCCATAATCTTTTTCCAAGTGGAAAATAGTTCAGAGTATAGGTTTTGTGAGTTGATTTTTTTCAATATGAAAAAATGATGCTCCCACTTGAAAATTGTTTTTTTAGTTTTTTGATAAAAATATTATTCGTAGAAAAAAAAGTTTGAAATAAAAATTATTCAATGTTAAATTGTCTATCAAAAAGGTTCCTAGACTTTTTTTGATAAAACAAATAGTTTGGCAAATAGCGAGCCTCAAAGTTCCTCGAAAAAATCTAAATCTGCGCGGGTGTTGATAAAACTAAAGAACTTCGAGACTAGCTACTTCCTAAAGTATTAAATATTTCGAAAAAAGCCTTAGAATCTGTTTGATAGATAATTTAAAATAGAATAATTTTTGTTTGAAACTTTTTTTTCTCCGAATAATATTTTTCGCAAAAAATAAAAAAAAATGTGAAAGATATGAAATACAATGTTGTTAATCGCCTTATGATAAATATTATTAGTAGGATATCTGTATGTTTAATTGATAAAGCTGTATTTATAAATACAGCAGGCTACATTATTATTAATAGTCTCATATAAATATTAAATGAACGTGAACATGTCATTAATTAAACACACTTGAAAGTGATTAGAATATTCATCAACGTCATTGCCCCCCAAATGTTGATACTTTACACTCAAAATGACATTAGCACACTATCTAAACTCTCTATATATACAAATATATACCTAAATCAATGAGTAACTCCATATAAAAAATTTTAATGGAATTTCCAACGTTTTTGTGATGAAAAAAATTAATTAATCCACTAAATCATTGGTTTCAATTCGATTTTCAGTTGTATCGTCATTGAAAATTGATGAAAAAAGGCAGCCAAATAATGAGAAGCTTGGAAAGATTGTCCGGAAGTGATCAGGACATTGATCAGGAAATGTACATCGACCTGGACGACGTCTCGGTCGACTCGATAACTGGGAAACGAGGGCGTCATCATGTCGTCGGTGGTGAGGTAATTATATATCCAAGCTCTTGATCCTATTTTTTAAACCACTAGAAATAGAACCACCCTCCCCCCAATTAAAAAAAAAAAAAAACAACATGCAAATTTTAAAAAAATCTTCAACTTGAAGAATTCAAAAAAAAAATTATTTTTCTGTAAAATTGTTATTTTTATTTTTAAAAAACCCGCTAAAAGTGTTATTAGATTATTTTTCAATTTTTTGGCTTTAAAATTTATTAAAATTGATTTTTTCTGAAGATAATTTTGATGGAAAAAAATTGAAAAATAAGTTGAAGATTTTTTTGGCTAAACAAAATTGAAAATTTTGTTACTTGCATGCGAAACAAACAATTAATCATAAGTGTAGGCGTCTGTTGCCTATTCGAAGACAAGCAGCAGTGCTCCTGCATGCTGAATTCCACGAAGGCTAGATGTTTGGGTATACATATCGAGCATCCGGTCATTTGTGGATGTTTTGTATGTTTGGGACTTTTGCCTTTGCCTACATCCACCAGAGGTCCATAGTTTAAATACATTTTCTTAAGACCAAGGTTATAGATACATCTTCATTAGAAACGTCTTTCGATCACAAAGAATAAATCAAACATATATTAATACACAATTAGTGGTCTCTCGTTTGCTCCCTCATTAGTCATGTTTTCACAACAGAGTCATTTAAAAATTTTCTCACTTAAATTTTTGTTATAGAAAATTTTTCTTGGAGATAATTATGAAGAGAAAAAAATTTTAAACAAAGAAAAAAATAAGAAAATTATTATTTACATGCAAAAAAATTCGCTAAAAGTGATTTAAAATAATTTTTAAAATTTTTGGTGTAATAAATTTTTTTCCAATTATTGTTTTTTAAAAATAAAAAATAAATATTAAAAAAAACTCGTCAACACTTTTAGAAACAGCAATTAAATTCTAAAAATAATTTTTATGACAAAAAAAAAAAAATAAAAACAAAGCCATATAACTGCGTGTGGAGTTGAAAAAAATATAGATTGATTTTTGGAATTAAATTTTTTAGGTCGGCGAGGAGAGTGATAGCAGCGGAAGTGAGCAGAGTCCAAAGCAGGCAAAGAGAAGAAATCGTGGCAGTGGTCCACCAACCACGCGGAGACGAAAAAGCGGAATTTCCGCGAGAGAGAGGAATCTCAGACGGCTCGAGAGCAACGAGCGTGAGCGTATGAGAATGCACTCACTCAACGACGCGTTCGAGGTAGGCCAATACAATGCACTCACACTGATGCGCGAATAAATTCCGCGTCCTTGAGCGTCTCCCGCTCTCTCTGCTCTCGGTCATGATGGGAATCCCGCGCGTGTGGATGACCTAGGGCCGAGACGCAGGGAGGAAGCACCTCTCCGACGAGAGTAGACGCTGGCGCACCTGACGTTCGTGGTAATTACCTCGGGTTAACGGGCCAACTCTCCCCCTTGGCTTTCTCACTCTATCCTTTTTCCTCGCCTCATCCTCTCTGCGAGCTAGAGGATCAACCGAGTGACCGATCACGCCTCGAGATCAGGCACATGACTTGCCGAGTTTCTCCTCTTTGTATACATTTTTTTTCTTACCCTTAAACAATTTCCAGACAATTCAATAATTAATTATCACATCGATAAACCTGACGTTTAATTTGTATTTTCAAATAATAATAAGTTATTCTATTATTTTTTAAATGTTTTTTTAAAGAAAAACTGTAATTCCTTCATTATTTCAATAGACAAATTGTTTTTTAATCTTGAAAAATTTCTGACAAAAAATATACCAATTAAAAAACATAATTTTTTTTCTTCTGCATCGATAAGCTTTTAAATAACAAGAAAAAAAAATTTTTTTTTTTTTCATTTATTATTCTAAATATTTTAATTTTTTTCAAGGAAAAACTAATTATCCTGCAAATAACAGTATTGAAATTTTATTTCTTTTTAAAAATCTTTCCCAGTTAATGTATAAAAACCTTTTGTTTAATTAAAATTTTACAAAATACTAAGAAAACCCATTTCTTTTACTATTTTGAAACGAAAAAAAAAAAACATAAAATTAATACTATATAAAATTTTTTTTCATTTTGAAAACATTTCTCACTGACAAAACAACAATTAAAAATCATAATTTATCATTTTCCTCATCGATAAAAACCTGTTATTCAATAAAAACTTCCTAATACCAAGAAAAATCTTTTTTTTTTTTTTTTCTTTATTATTTTAACCAGAAAAAAATTGTTCAACCAAAAAACCACAATTAAAAATCAATAATTTTCTTTCTTTAACATCAATAAATTTATAAATAAATCAAAATAACCGAATACCTTTGAAATATTTTTATAATTTCAATAACAAATTTTTTCAAGTAAAAAAAAAAAACCTTGATAATAGTTTAGACATTTCATGGGTGAAAAAAAAATCTTGACCTACATAAAAAATGACATTTATCAGAGCTTATATCAGAGACTGTAGACATAATTGAAATTAACTTTGTTTTTTTGTTTTTTTTTTGTTTATAGCAATTGCGAGAGGTCATACCACATGTAAAAATGGAAAGGAAGCTCAGTAAAATAGAAACGCTTACACTAGCAAAGAATTACATAATGGCACTGACGAACGTAATATGTGAGATGCGAGGAGAGGAGCAGCCTTACACGTGAGTTCAATAAATGCATAATACTTAATTAAGTCTCTGGATTAAACTGCAACTTCATATATCCAAGTAATCGCGCGGCCTGTGATATGAATCACCAAACGCCTTGGTTTTTCCAGAGTGTATATATCGATAATTCACACACATGTGTAGAGTATAGAGTCGTGGAGGCAGCGTTATCGCCTAATAATTCCTAGGTAATTCCTCCATGTCCAAACGAGTGAATTAGGTATTCAAGTGCGTGGCTGTCATCGTCAAACGCCTATCTAACTGCTCCGGGGCTAATTAATATTTCCACCGTTATTTTTGACACGTACCCGCGCCACGCCGGTTTTTCTGTATACATATATACACAAACACACGACACGAAGAAGTTTGACACACGCGCATCACTGCTATGTGTAGTTTCCTATCTTTGCTGGCGCGTTATTTGTGTTTTGTCACACTTATCACGTACTGTCGAGCTGGCACTGGCTATTGGCTTTGTTTTTCTCTTTTTTTTTCGAAGTCAAATGCTTCCAAGTCAAGTCAGTCAATGCCGATAATTCAGGATCGTGAGGGAATCTCACTTTAAATATACATGAACACTCGTGCATTCATGAAATGTACGAAAAAGGGAAAAAATAGCTACTTCATTTTTTGTTAATGTTTCGATAAGTCGGTAAATAAGTGGAATAGTGGGAAATAGTATTCAAAGTAAATGATAGGAAATTTAATTATCTATAAAAAATGTTTTATGTATTTATGGTATATTTTGCGTTGTTTTTGAGATATTTTGAAAAATATGAATTTTTTAAAATTTCTTAAAAACTGAGAAAGATGTGGAAAATTTCATTTAACAACTTTTGTAGGAAATTTTATCCCCAATCATTTTATTTCTATAACATTTTTTGATATTTAGTTTATTTTTTTAAGTTATTGTAAAAAAACTAAAAAAAAATAAGCAGCAAAATTTTCAAGGGATTTGTTTTTTGGAAAATGTTAGTTTAAAATGATATAAAAAAATTTTTTCGTAAAAAAATTGTTAAAACATGATTTAACAATGAATTTTGTAATATTAGATAACGAAAAAAAAAAATTTTTTTTTTCTTCAAATTTTCAAAGGGGTACCCCTTTGAGATTTCGAAATGTTCGTAATTTTTTTCATTTTTTAACGATAACTCGATAAATAAGCGAGATAACAAAAGAATTTATATAAGTAAAATGATTCATCATTAAATTTTCTATAAAAAACATTGAATAACTTTTTTCGATATTTTGTTTTATTTTCGAGATATTTTGAAAAATCAAAATTTTCAAAAAACGCTAATAACTTCAAAACTAAGAGAGATACAAAAAATTTTGTTTAACACTTTTTGTAGCAAATTAAACCTCTAAAAAGTTTATTTATATAATATTTGTCAATATTTTAATTATTTACCGAGTTATCATCAAAAAACGGAAAAACCACGATTATCTCACAGTAAACGTCTCAAAATTTAACCTAAACCGAAAAACCCGAAAAAAACTCAACAGTCAATTTTATATCTTTTTAAATATAACAACAAGCAAGAAATACTTTATTTTACAAATAAAAAAAAAATATTTAGTATGAAAAAAAAAAATAAATAACGATTAATATCTGGCTATAAAAAAACGTATTTGTGTGTGGCATTACTAAAATATATATATATACATGACCGAGAATAGTGCATAAGACCCCGCGCACACTGGCCCCTAAAGTTTTTAGTGCGTGATAAATCCTGATATTAATTTATCGACGAATAACACAGCGATAGACGCGGCAAAAAAACAAGTTCTAATCATCCAGCGACAAACTGTACATGTAAGATTAACGAAAAAGGATGTTCGAGCGTTGACCGACTCTAAAATTATCTTGGCGCATTAAAATTCGAGAATCAACTGTGATATTTTGCTCACGTGTGTCTTGTGTCCACCAATAGAAAGTCATGAAACGAACAGATTTCGATATTTATTTCATGATTTCTGCCATAAAATTTAATTTAAAATACTAAAAAAAAACATTGTTTCACCAGATTTGTGGATGGGGAATGCAGTTCAAGTAGCGGTGACAGCAGTACAGGACAATTGAGTAGTGGAGAACAGCCTGAGGAAGCTTCACCAGCATCAATGCACGAGGCAAACAATAATAGTCTGCTGCACGAGGACCTGGAGCGCAGGATAGTTTAGTGATTAACCAAACGGACAACTTGTGGGTCCTCACAATGATTATTGCGATAATTATATTTTAGTATTGCCTGATGTTAAGGGAGAGAGAATATGCCGACTAATTTGCTCGATCATTGAATCCTTTCAACAGCGAATCTCTCGAATGCTTGCGTCGATGTTGTGAGGAAAAAAGTGAAAAATATATGTCAAATGGAATGCCATATAGGGGTTGGTCGTGCTGATGTCTGTGTATGGGGTCCAAACGAAGCTCTATGTGGCGAAATCTTATTCAAAACGTTGAAATGCTTCGCCTCAATGCGATACTGTGATAGAATATATTTTTTTTCGTATTAGAATTCCGTCGCTGACTCGTTTTACCCCGCGAATCTCGCTGTTAGTTGCTTGGTCATGAGCAAAACGAAATAATTGGTGTGTGCCTTGTGTTTCATGTGCCCGTAAATACGTATTTAGAAAAAAATTTTCTATAAATCAACTACTGACCTATTTGCGTCAAGAGAAAAAATAAATTTTTTTCAAGTTCTAAAGTACTAAACTGATTTTTTAATGCAATTTTTTGAGGGTAATTTTCGATTTTCATATGGAAAAAAATTTTTTTTTTTTAAATGATTTTTGAGATTTTTAAGATATAAAAAAAAAATCTAAGAATTTTTTCATAGTTTCAGAGGACAATAAAAATTTTTTTTTGCTTAAATTTGGGCTAATTGAGGGTCTAGAAAATGTGAAAAATATATTTTGCTAAGTGTTTTCTATAAATTATTCATAAAAATAATTTTTCTTTGTGCAATAGAAAACATAGATGTGTGTGGTTGTACTTTTTTTATTTTAATGGGGGAAACTAATACGCAAGAAATGCACTGAATTTTACGTATGGAAATAATACATGTATATTCATATATATACTGAAAAAAACTATATTTCTTTATGAATATACCATGTTAACGCCTAGTGCGAAACTCGACTACGTGTCGCACTTGGCTGCGAAAAATGCATTTATCATTGCATATATATTTAATTTTCTGTTTTTTGTAAAAAAAAAAAAAATCGAGAACATGATATTCTTTAAAAACATCTCGAGATTTACGTAATATTCATCAAATAAAAAATGAAGAAATATAAACAAATAACTTTTAAAAAGAAAAAAAAAAATTGAACAACTGAAAGAAGAAAGAAAAAAAAAAAGCACAAATCTTGATGATTTAATTTTAATTGATGTAATTTATTATTTCTATATATTGTATATGAATTTTTATTGTTTAATTGTTGTATCAAGTGAAAAGAATATAAGAAAACAAAAATTCAATATAAGTATATATATATATAGATATCTTTGCGACATTCCAAAAGAATGAAAAAAAAAAAATGATGATTCTTTGAAGATTCACTTGAAGGCGGTTGTGATTATATACTTAGAATTGCTAATACTTTCTCTTTCGTTGCATAATAATTTTTAACTTTTTAACTTTACTGAAATAGATGGAGATTAAGAAGCGACGCGGAAGAAAAAGTTACAAAGAAAAATTTTAATCACCTTGAGGATGATCTTCATTAGTTATTATTATTTAATATAAAAAATATTTTCCATTTTTTTCCCTAATATATAAATTTATCTGTTGTGATTTTACATTTTATCATTAATTATACACACGAAACTGCGCTTCCAACAACAGAGAAAAATAAACACCCCATTTGTTATCTTCCACTAATCGTAAAGATGTATTAATTATTATAAATTAATGAGAACTTTGTATACATGTTCGATTAATACATCTCCAGAGAGAGAGACAAAGAGAGTGTGGGAGAGATATACATATATATATGTATATGCATTTATGTATGCATAAACAACAAAAAAGAGCAGCATAATATTTTATAAATAATTAAATTTTATAAGTGATCATATACATATACACTGTTTACTGCAAAAATCGACATTTCAACCCAAATATCGTTTTAAAGAAATGCTTCTCAATGTCCAAGGGTTAAATGTTATTTGTTTAAATAATTAAAATTAAATATTTCTAACAGTCCTCACACTGTATATCATATATTTATATGTATATTTATATTGTCTAAGATAATAGAGATAATTTACGTGTGCAAAAAAAATTGTATATATATTTTTTGAAATTATGTTATAAACAAGAAATTATAATATATCAATTTCTGTCTCATAACTTTGCGCTTTTTATAAAAAAAAAAAAAAAAAGAAGAAAAAATCCCACAAATTTCACACCGAAAAAAATCAAATTTTTGTTCATTGGTTGATAAAACAGATCGTCGAACAAATGTTGATAAGAAAAAAATCTGCTGTATCGATCTGGCGGTTGGCGGTCTTTTCTTGACGCTAAAATTATGCATATACAAGACATATCAACGCCATATCATTGCAGCCACGTTTTTTTTTTAATAAAAATTCAAATCAAAATGTTCTTACCCCTAAATATGGGATTATAGTCAGTGTGTAGTTAGTGTTACGTAATTTTTGATTATTTTATAGAGTAGAAAAAAGTGTTTTTGTTTATTTAAATCTGTGATCCTAACCTAATTACGAAAATGTACAACAGTCGAGAAAGTACATATGTAAAGCCGTACCAATCAATGTCCATTACCGAGAACTGTGGCTTTGAGCATCGAAAAACACTGCCTCTGTACCAGGCAGTTCCTCCAGCTAATTTTCATACAACTCCGGTGAATCGGGTGACCAAGCTGGACTTGTCATGCTTTGGATTACGCGATCTGCCGCGCGAGGCATACCAGATGATTAACATCGAATCACTCATTCTGGACGATAATAGAATCCTCGAATTGTCCAAGAATATTTTTTGTTTTAGCAAACTTAAAGAGTTAAGTATAATGAACAATGGTCTCAAAGAAATGCCCAATCGAATGGACAAATTTATAAATCTTCAAAAGATAAATCTCTCCAACAACCGGGTGGCTCACCTTTCACCACGTTGGGCCGGTTTGAATAATCTGAAAGAACTAGATCTATCGCGCAATTTATTCACCGAGATACCCAAGAGTATTGTTAAGGGCATATCCAACCTGGAGATTCTTGATATTTCTGGGAATAAAAATATCAACATATCCGATCGTCTGTGGAGCAAAAATTTGCGGAAATTTACTGCAAAAAATTGTGGAACTGTCGATAAATTTCCCACTTGGATATTTTCGAGAAAGTATTCAAAAATTGAACTGTTAAACTTTCAAAGTACAAGGTTCAACATGGTTGCAATCCCGGAGGATGCTCAATGTATTCGAGTGAAGAGTTTGAATCTGCAGGGCTGCAGTATTAATCAAATTCAATTGGAAGAAATATTGAAAAAATTTACAAACGTGGAGAGACTGATGATAAGCAATGATCAGTACTATACACACATGAATAACTTTCAATTTTTCCCGATAAATTGTCTAGAAACTCCGCAAACTTTAACTGAACTTGATCTGCGTTTTGTGGGCCTATCAGTGATGCCGGATTTGATTTATCAGCTGGTCAATCTGAAGTTTCTCAACATGGAGAACAATTATCTGACAGTGCTGCCAGAGGAGATGTGTTACCTGAAGAATCTCGAAGTTCTCAACGTCAGCAATAACACGCTGGTCATGCTACCGGATAATTTAAAGTCCTGCGTGAGCCTGCGAGTGATTTTAGCTGCTCACAACAACATTTGCTCACTGCCATCGTCCATACACAGCTTGAAGAACCTCATGTACCTGGATTTGTACAATAACGAGTTCTTAGCACTGCCAGAGGAGCTGGCGACTCTTCCAAAGCTCAGAGGTCTCGATTTGGAGCTGAATTTCGTGGAAACTGTGGACCTTCCCGTGAGTAATTAATAAAAATCATGATAGACAATGTAATAATGAGATTTTCAATGATTTCAGACTGAAACCAACCATCAAGTCTTACGCCGACAGATGCGGAATTACTATACGCCTCAAGTAAGGCGAGAATTGGGCCCGAAAAGCATCTCTAACTCTTCGACAAACATCTCCAGCACAGAGTCTGAAGCCTACGAGAGCGACACGTTTGTATTTTTGATATTTCCCGCAATTTTGCAACATCTTCTGTTATTTGTCGGCTGATTAATTTTGGTTTTTTGGGTTTTAGGCCTATAAAATACTACTCTGGGCCCGTAAACGACACCGAAGATTGGGACGATGAGTATGCCTGGGTAGACGAATTTGATCCCTACAATCCACCGCCAATAGAAACACCTTATATCCGCGTTTACACCTACTACAGCGACGATTTCCTCTGTCCCGCGGATATGCACCCTCCGTCGGTGCGCCAACAAGTTGCAATGCTTCGGGCAAATGGTCAACTCAAGAAACTCCCACCCGTGCCAGGGCAATTCGATGATGCGAATTAACTGTAGTGAAAACTCGTTTTTTTCCCCAACTCAAGTATTTTTTACGGTGCGTATTTTAAATTATTTAAAAAGAACATGTGTTCATTCTATAAATTATTTTTTCTTTTTTTCATGGCGCAATTTAAATAGAAGTTTATAATTTTTAAGTTAAAGTTTTGTATATATAAAAAAAAAAAGTTAGCTTACATTGAAGCTGAATATTTTTTTACTCGCGACAAATTCAAATTCACAGTACACCAATTTCATTCACAAATTATGTACTGAATTTTTCTGTGTACTGCTAATCTTCATATTGTTAACTGTTTTTAAGAATTTCATTGATTTGTTGAATGATTATTTAATGTTTTGTAAACATCTAATTGTGATTTGAATGGTCTATAAAAAAAAAAAAATCGCGCGTGTGTATTTCCAGCAAGATTGTGGCCAAGGACTTCTTGCTATAAACAAAAAAAAAAAAATCATTACTATTATATGAAATAAATAATTATTGAAATTATAAAATTACATAATTAATCGTGATATCTTAAAAGTTCGCGATTGACGGGGGGGTTTTTGTTTTTCTTCTTTTTTCGTCCTCATAAAACTATTAATATTTCATGTTTGTTACGCCATTGATTAATTTCCTGACATTTGTTTATCCTCTGAGAAACTTTTGCAGATTTTACGTAACCAATAATTCAACCGCTGAACAAAGAGACTTATTGTCTTGCACGACTGAGAGATATTTGTGACTTTCAGGCGTAAAAAAAATGTAAAAAAAAAAGAGAAATTTTTCCTTACTCAAAAGGAGACCTTTCGTTGCTCGCTGTCTCGAGGAGTCGCGTTGCTAACTCGATCCTTGGAGGTTTTTCTCGCGGCACAACTAGCATTGCCACAAGGTCCAGCATCCGACGACCTAGGGCTGTGTCTATTTTTGAAGCGCATAAGCGCCTGATTGAGGCTGGAGCGTCGCGGTGCCTCGTCCACGGTGCTTCGACGCTCCTTAACCTTGGCCTTTCGTTTGCGCTCCTCTTTCGTCCTCGACAGCTCGATGGACCGTCGCTGATGGCCAGGATACAGCTCCAGAAGGCTGTCTATTTTGTGCTCGCGACAGCGCGCGTCTGAGCAGCCATTTGCGCCTGAAATTACGAATTAATGAAGAAAAATTCATAAATTCATTAATATCCAACTAAACCACCTGTTTTTGAGCAGTCACAACAAATGCAATCGCGCATTTCCTTGCCCAAAACACTAGAAACGACCTTTCGGCTGACTCCATCGTCCACGACTTTGCTCTTGCTTCTTCGTCGCGGCCTTTCCGTCTGTGTACTGCGTTTTTCTCGCCGCGGTTTTTCCTCCTGCCGGACTTTCGCTTTTTTCGGCTTTTTCACCACGGTCGAATTGTTCGATGAAAAGCGTCGCAGCAGCGACAGGGACGGCCGTTGTCTCTCATGCGGAATCGGACCCGGCGGTGTCGAGATTAAACCGCTCTCCATGACTGCAGGCATCATCGCAGTCTGCAACAAGCGACAGCGGTCGTCACAGCCTTTTGAACCTTCCACAGAACTGCCCCAAATCCTGACGCGATTCTTGCACAGGATAACCGTTAATACGGCAATCGTCGCGCCCAAAACAAGCAGGACAAACAGCGCAAATGCCAGCCACACTGTCACAGAAATTTTTTCCAACGCGTGAGTAACACTCGAATCACTGAAAACAAACAACAATTTAATTATTTAGATATTTAGTTTTTATATTATTTATTTAATAACTTACGCATCAGATGCTCGTTTAATATTGCTCATGACTTTATTCAAGTTTTGTTTGTCCTCTCCAACAGTTTGTGGGTGTTCCATGTTTTCCGAGAGCTTTTTACGCTTTTTCTTCACCTTCGGGAGTATCAAAGAATCACCGCCATCACGCCAATTGGCCCCGGGCTTTACGTAATTATGCAAAAGCTCAATAATCCTCTTGCTACGTTCAATAAATTTAGCCAGGTCAGATCGTCCAATTAATTTCAACACCTGCACCATATTTATCCGAGCTCGTTTGTTCTCCTTTCCTTTTGAAGGTGTCACTCAATGAGATTGATCGTAAGACTCAGATTTTTATATTCTTACCTGGATATTTGCGATTCCATTCCTCCAATTTATGACGACAGTTTTGATTGTTCAAGATTAATTGTTCTACCTTGATATTACGATTATTATTCACATTATATGCCGGTGTTCTTAGGTACAACTCTTCCATTAGTTTTCCACAGTCTTTAGGATTTAATTTTTTTGACAATTGCTCGAGTTCCAAGACATTGAAGTCTGCTGAACATTGAATCTCCGATATTTTTATCTAAAAATTAAATTTAAATTTGATTAAAAAACCTTTTTTTTCACACATAAATACTATAATTATTAATAGATATATTGAAAAATCAATGACCTTGATTAAAAAAAAAATTATTGTACAAAAGTAATAGACAAATTTCATGATAATGACTATATAACCGTAGAAAAAGAGGTCCCTAACGACGTCTAAACGCAATTCTTGTCAAAATTTTAACAGTTGAGTCATGAATTTTCGCACAGATCAACTTCAAATCGCCATATATTTTCTTTATTAATGATAAAGTAACCTTAACTCGTGATCTAATGCTTTATTTTATAGTGATGATTTTATTTTTAATAGTCCAAGTAATAAACTATTAAAAAATATTTATTTATCTGCAGAGGTTACCTTTGTTTTTTTATTCTTCAGGATGTGACAGGGAAGATGGTGCAACAAAATTCCGAAATGGAACTCGAGTCCAAGATAAAGGACCTCTTTGAGCTAGAAGACACGTCCCACGTGACAGTTCAAGACGACACAGAGGCAGAAACAACCCCAGATGATACGGCAACCGAGTTGGAGGACGAGTCAACATCCCAGGAGGCACCTTTCTCGCGGTACCTTTAATTCCACTCGATAAAAAAATTATTTATAGCGATGACACGTTGATCTGGTCAGTTTTCGCCCTGTAGAACGTCCGAGAGACGATGAGGACGAGGAGAGCGTGACGACAAAGGCGGTGAAGCGAAAATTGCCAAATTCAACGAGCGTTGAAGTCGATCAAACGCCGAAAAGATTCCGCAAAGAGCAGATCGGCATGTCCTGGCCAATTTTAGGCCTCATTATCTCCATGTCGTCGACCTTTACGTTCTGTTGCGGCTTCGTCATGCGAGGTCGCTTATCGCACTGTCTCAATTTCTGCGGGAAATCCGGAAGAAAAAATCGGTACGTGTAAAAATGAGTATTTCGATGCAGAACAATTGCATGGGATTTTTTTGAAGGATAAAAGGAGGAGGTGACGAAGAGTTGGGTAAGAAAAAGTCGCGTTTTAGACGTGAGAAGAAAAAACAACCGTCCACAACGTCAAACCGTGCGAGATCGTTGTCAACGGCTGAAAAGCTTGTGGAATCATTGACTGGCGGTGAGGCGTCAGTGCCACTGACACTGCCGGAAACTCCTCCAACTGGTTGCTGCGGTGGGTGCTGTACCGGTTGCAGCAAGAAGAAGAAACGAGAGAAGAAATAATTGACAGATTCTGCTGACTTCACTCCACTTGTGTGCACAAATGTTGTGTCTAAATAAAGAAAAAATGTGTCCGATTATTTTGATATTTTATCTGAAAATTTTGCGAATTTATGGGACAATTGACATTAACTTGCCTGAGTTGCAGTACCTAGCAGCTCATCTAGACCTCGCAGAGTGTCGCAAGCTCATCGCTGCACTGCACTACACGGGCTTTGAGTTGCCAAAAAGCGTGGCGAGCGCTGGTAAGATCGTGAAAGCAAGTTAGGTGATGGAAATTTTGGTTTTATGGGTTTTAGAGCGTAAAGTGGATGAAGACATTCCATGCCTTGATCACTTGCTTCATTGGAATTCATCGCCGGGCGAGGGGCGAGGGCAGACTCACGGACATTTGGAAAATAGGCTGCGACAAATTGGTAGAAACGATCTGGCAGATTGGCTGGGGAAAACGGTATTTGCCCAGCTCGGTGAAGACCTGAGTAAAGCGTTAAATCCACCGACTATCCCCGAAATTCAACCTCGGTATTGAAACACAATTTTCAAAGTAAAAAAGCCATCCTACAGCAATAAAATAGGATGCAGAGTACCAAAAAAGCTGATAAATTTTTTTTGTCAAATTGTTAAAAGGGTATATCCCTTGGAAATCCGGCATTTTTCGCGATTTTTTTAGTTTTTTATCGATAACTCGGTAACTAAGCTAGATATCGAAAAATGTCACTCGATTTAAATTATTGGTGATAAAATTCTCTACAAAAAACATACTATGAGATTTTTTTTTATCTCTCTTTGTTTACGAGATATTATTAATTTTTTGAAATTCTTGTTTTTCAAAATATCTCGAAAATGAGACAATATATCAAAAAAATTTATTCTACATTTTTTGTAGGAAATTAAACAATAAATCGTTTAAGTTCAATGATATTTTTCGTTATTTCAAATATTTATCGAGTTATTGACAAAAAACTGAAAAAAACATCAAAAATCACGAAATTTCCAAGGAAATACATCAGTAATGATTTTAAGTACCTAAAAATTTATTATTCCATGAAAAATTAATTCAGACTTTAGCAACATGAAAAAATACAATTTAATTTATTTTTCCATTTACAATCATAGAAATTCCATCGTTTTGGCACCGTTAATACCAAAAGAAGACACATGGGAGCCTGTAGACGATGCTCTACTAGCTGTGCTAGTACTTCTGCTCATTGGCCTGGGATTTTTGATGGTTGTAGTAGCTATAAAAACAATTTCCACATTAAAAAAACGTTATTTACGGCGAAAAATTAAAAAATGTCATTGTAAAGACGCTGAAAGTGAGAGTGAACTGACGAGTTTTTTAACCGAAGAAGAAATTGACGAATCCAACTAATAAAAAATAATTCTTATTAACCATTAATTATGCTTAACAACCGTTCATTCCAGAGCCTATAACTTCAATCATTTTCTTCACAGCACGAGTCCAAATTTCTCCAACTTCCGACCACTTTGCCGGCAGTTTTTGCTGCATTGCCTCAAGTAATGGCTCAATTACACACTGAAAACATTTATAACAATGCATAAAATGATATTTTCAAGTTAATAATTAAAAAAAAATCGGATATACCTCAAAATGATAACTTAGAACACCTCGCGCTGCGTGTCTCTCGCCAGTTAGAGTGAGCACAGCTGCAAAAAGCTCAACGTCACCGTCCAGGAATGCACGAACAGCGTTGTTAATAGTACTCATAATTAACTGACAATGTGCATGAAATTTTCGAGAGTCTTTTAACTCTTCTATTGGCTTGTCCTTGAAGTCAGCGAATATCTGATGAATGTCCGGATGAGCCGCGAACAATCTGACAGTTAAATAACATCATTTAAATGCGCACGAGCGAGTCAATTCATCGCGGTAAACACTAAATACTTACTTCATCACAGCAGCAACACCGATGTCAATGAAATCAGCGTGGCTGAATTTATCCCATGTGTCGCGCATTAAATACATCTCTCGGTCAGTAAAACCGGTTTTTGGGTCCGCAATGTCCTTGAACCTCCGTCGATCTGAGCTAAAAATACTGCCCAATTGCGCTCCCATTTTTTTTTATTTTTTCGACCACGAAACACTCTGCTGGTTAACGCCCAACTGTCTTCCTCACACGGGGACAACCCGTATTTATCGGCTCCAGCCCAATCTCAATGGCTTAGAAAACAGTCGCTAAACGTGCTTTTCATGTAAATTGACGGTTGTTATCTGTATTTTAGAAAAATACTGTGTTAAATACGTTTACAAAAATATCCGCCGATTAAATTGCGATTATATAAGAATTATAATTTTTTTTTATTCATTTAATTAACCATTACTTCATCTCTTCACCTCTTCAACTGTACATTTTCGTTATTTTCACTACTACTCACATAAAATATATCATATATATATATATAGTCAATCGTATTAATGTACACAATTTTTTTTATATGATACTTATCATTTTTTTAGATAGGGATTGTCGACGCAGAGGAATTGATTATTAAAAAATAAGTGCAGTTGTGGTCTTAAATTGTATAATCAAAAGATAAGTTTTTTGTTATCTAGTGTCAAATTTTATCGACTAGCGTCATCAGGAGTTCAGAGATATTGTAGTATTACTTGATAATATACAAAATGTGTGATAAACTGCAGAATATGCAAGTGTTAAAATTTTTTTTTTTTACAGATATTGTATAAGCAGAATATTTTTTTACAAAGTATCGTAGATCCATTGTATGGAATTACAATTTTGTGTTTTTTTGTTAAAATAAGAATACAATGGGCTAATTTGGTCATTTTGTTGCGATCGATCATATTTTTCACAATTTGTAATTGTGAAAATGCATTTTGTCAACTTATCGTCGATTCTTCGTACAAAAAATATTTTATTTCCATTTTTTTCGGAAATTGTTCTTGTGTTATATATTATTTATTAATTCTAACGAAATTGCACGTGTTAATGTTGATCGGAAATATTTAACTTCCGTCTTTTGAAACACATCGTTACGATGATAGGCCCTTGAAGATAAATGTATAGGCAGCATCAAATACTTTATTCCATGCATCCTCTGTTTCTTTTGTCAATGCATTGCCCAATGTTTTACGTAATATATCCATAAATACTTGCTTTAAATGCTGCAATAAATAGAATTATTTAATTTTTATAATTTAATATTATTTTTAAATGTTTAAAAATAAATTATATCAAGAATTTCAAGTGTAAAAACACTTGTTGTGATAAACTTAATATTTTTTCGTAAGTTTTTTGTCGATAACTCACTAACTAATGAAAATAACAAAAAATATTACTCCAACTAATCGATGAGAAATTAAATTTCCTACAAAAAATGTAGAATAATTTTTTCTCGTATCTCCCACCCTTTTTGAGAAATTTTTAATTTTCCAAAAAAAAAAAGCCTTTGAAAAAAAATCACTCTGTTAAAACGCGACCGCGCAAACAAATTTAACGATCTCTGAGCCTGAAAACCCTCTAATTACCGCAGGTCATGCAAAATATTTACAAACAGAGAGAGAGAAAAATAAAAAAAAGCAGCGTTTTAAAACTCACGAGAAATTGCTGCGTCGTTTGTCCCCGTTTAGCATGACGTTCTCCAAGAGCAACCAAAGTAGCCTCAAGAAGTCCTATATTCGTAAGAGCATTGATAGTATTATCCAGAGCTTTAATTACATTAATCGCATGGGCTTGGAATTTTTTATTTGACGGTAAATCCTTTTGCGGTACATCCTTGAAGTCGGGAAATACAGCCTGGTATTCAGGATGGTGCTCAAAGAAGCTGAAACGTGTTTAAACATCTGCATATATAGTGTGCACTGAAAGACAAGAGACATCATGAGCTTTGCGCTATGCATGCATAACAGTTAAGACAACACTATGAATTCTAAGTGAAAATTTGCATTTTTAACTAAAACTAGAATTAAACTTAATTAAAAAAAAAATTTTTTCACCTGCAAAAATCATTCATTTAAAATTATTTCCAACTAAAAGCCACACAAATAAAATTTAAAAATTAATTATAATGAATTAAAAAGGCTATGTAATGAGTAATTCAGTGAATTAGTTGGATATTTATAATTTTAAGTGATTGGATCGATGGTAGTTTCATTATTATTAGGCTGGTGGAAGCTATTAGTGGTCTGTATACGTGTGCGGTTAGCGCAGAACCGCGCGGTGGTGGGCCAAGCTGCCTCGAGCTTTATAATTGCTCTCAGCTAGAATGACGATTAATCGAGAATCAATAGTATAAGAGGAAGAGCGGAGAGCATATGAAATGCTGAAGCGAGAGACAGACCAGAGATAGAAATAAACGTCTAGTTACCTCAACATTACAGCCACGCCGGAAGCCACGGGGTCTTTACTCAGGATAGCCCATGAACTCTGTACCAGCCTTATTTCCTTGCCCGTCAGTCCTGTAGCAGGATCCACTTCTTTGTCGTTCGAGTAGCCCCAAATTTTTCGCCAAATTGTTTGCATTTTTTATTCGGTGAATTTTGAATTAGAAGAAGAAGAAAAAGAAATCGTTCTTCTTCTAATTTAATTGCACTTTCTGTCTGTTGAATGGGTAGAGTTTGTATATGGGGTCTTTTGAATTGATCAACGATCACGAAGCTCGGAGCGATTGGAGACGTCTGCACTCGTTCACTACCCAGGACTGACTAGATCTATCTTTCAATAATGCGACGCGATACGCTTCGACACTCACCGCCCCAAACTCGCGCTCTCTCCCTCCATCAGCAGGTCGAAAGGAAAATGCGCGCCAGTGCATCGATAAAAATTGATTCCTCCCCCCTCTCACGAGGGTAATGAAGATGCGGTGTACAAAAATAATGAGCACGTTAATCCACTCATATCGCATCACTAAAACCAAAAGAGATAAATTTTTCTCCATATATTTTATCGAGAAATTACAATATCAAGAATAACTCAATAAATAAATAAAATAATGAAATATATCATTAGAAATAAATTATTAAGAATTAAATTATCTAAAAAAAAATATTAAATAAATTTTTTTGAATTTCCTCTTAGTTTTCAAGATATAATTATATTTTTGAAATTCTTATTTTTTTAAATAGCTCAGTAACAACGCAAAATTCAAAAAAAATTTATTCAATATTTTTTATAGAAAATTTAATTCCGAAAAATTCAATCCTCTTGACATTTTTTATTATCTTGCTTATTTAATGGATTAACACTGAAATTAGTGATTAAAAAAAAAAAAAGCTTAGTGACGCGGCATAAATTTTTTTTTTTTTTTTCATTCATACCAATTTTCCCAATTTATCAAATACGATGATAACGGGTTGCGCGTGCCCTCATTACGCGCTGTACATCACAACTCGAAAATTGGCGTCAATTTACGGAAGAAAAAAAAAATGCCTGGCAATCAAGTGGAAAACGATCTGCCATAAGTAATTTAAACAACACACAGACGAGCATTGATGCAATCTAATCAACGTATGATTAAAAAAATGTAATTTTCTACCATTAGATTAGTCAATCGTCAGCTTAAAACAATAAACAAAGCGTCGTAACAACGGCGGGAGACATGTGGGAGCATGCGCTTTTTCGTATAATCTCAATCTTAAGGCGGCGAATGGAAATATTTTGTTTAAATTACGTTAATCTTACAAAGTTTAAGATTAAACAACTATTGTATTGCCACAGTTGGATAGTCTAATGCAATATTTTACAAGTAAAATTGAAAAATGAATGGAAAATTTACGTGTCTAACTGGCCGTTACTTTGTGCAGAGTGTCTGCATATTGAAACTCCGGACTATTTTCATACTCGCACATATCCAGAGCAATAATACAGCTTTCACGAACAACGCGTTCGCTGTCATCGAGGTAATTCTTGAGAATTCTTTGACAATCTGGATGGGCAATGGAACCGAGAGCTTCAGCGCACTCGTGACGCACCATTTCATTTTCCTGCGAGTTTTCCAGAGATTCTCGCAGATACGGGACAGATATTTCCTCCTGTAACTGACCCAAAACAAAGGCCACCTCGTGTCTGAACAGTGCGCTCTTGGCTTTCAAGCCTGAAATTACATTAAAAATCCCCGATTAATACGAAAAAAACTATCTAAACCGAGTTTTAAGACCGTTGTTGCCTCATTTATCAGTTCATTTACCATCACAGAGAGCCAGAACGCTGTCTGCAGTTCGCAGATTCCTCAGGGAGAACATTGCGCGGTATCTGTCAAACAGTGACTCGTTTTCATCGAGTAAAAGTCGCTTCAAATCAGCAACATCCATCGCAGAGGCTGGCGGAGCAGGATCCACAGATGCGTAAGGGTTTTCCGATGAATTTTTCCCAGTTTCTGGATTTTTCAGCCACTGAATTCTCTTCAGAGCCAACTGACACGTCTCTGCCACTTCGATTACCGGGTCCTGGCTGTATTTTTCCAGAATTGGGAGCACACTCTCATCGCCAATGGCTCCAAGAGCTTCGCCTACACCGTTGTAATGAATTTATTTAGTTAATAGAATATTTATCGATGTTGATTGATGAGAAGTTTACCTGCTTCGTGCCTGACCATCGGCTCCTGTTTCACGTCCTGGAGAACTTCTATGAGGACAGGATTAGCTCGAGAGTCCTGCATCTGCCCCAGACAGTATGCTAGCTCGTGTTTCAGCAGAGCTGACTGATCCTTGAAGCCCTGCTTGATCCACTCGATGGCATGTTCACCGCCAATGTTTTTAAGCGTAAACAGTGCACGAAATCGCTCCTTCAGAGGCCGGCTTTCGTCATTCAGCACCTTGCCTATGGCTTCTATACTTTTTTCACTCACTGACGGCATTATTTAGTTGTCTTAAAGGCGTTTTTTGAAGTCACAGGTGAAACGCTGCTTGTCGTAGCGGTGGATTGATGATTTTATGCCCTTTATTCAGTTGGAGATTAATGTAAACTCATTTTACACTTTGCAATTAAGGTTTTTTGAAGTAGATTTTGAGAAAGAATTTGACGACTACTTACTGTGGGCTTAAATAATTGTTATGTTGTGTATTTTGGATTTGTTTAGACACGTGCATTATCATTATAACCTGATAATCGTGTTCTTGGCTTTTTGCGAGTGTTGTTCTGTGGTTTTAGTAGAAAAAAATTATTCACATTGCGCCGGCAAGAACCGCAGACGGTCTACCGTCACGACATTCATCGAAAATGGTCTAGTAATGGTCTAAATTAATTGAGGCCTGTAGTAGATGGACTCAAGTGGAATATTTATTGTATATTCGAATATCTTGATTATATACACGTGTTTATTGTGCTGTTAATTAAGATATATACAGATATTGTTAAATCTTTTCGAGTTCAAGAATGGTCTATGTGGTTAAATTCCCGCGCGCGGCGACTGAGGGTGCGGGTTCAAATCCCGCCGAGGAGTGGTTTTTTTTTTCAACTTCGCATTTTTTTTATCTAATACAACATATTTTAAGTGATGAAATAGCTAATCTAGTTTGTTTAAACAATGAACCAACGCTTAAGCAATAAAAAAAATGTTTTTTTGAATTTAGTTTTTTGGAAATTGTGGCTACGGATCGATAGTTACAGAAAATTTTATTCTATGTTTATTTTAGGAAATTGAATTCTCTACAATTTATGTAAAATACTATCGTGCGATATCTTGCCTATTTACCGAGTTATCATGAAAAAACTAAAATCAATTTCGGTTTTTCGATGATTACTCGATAAATAAAGGTGGTATCGAAAAATATTACTCTTCATAAATTGTTGGCCATCAAATTTCCTACAAAAAATGTCCCGTAAAATTTTCTGTAACTATTATATTTTAGCCAGGAATCGCAAAAAATTGAATTGAAAAATGGGAAGGGGGGACCCTTCCCATTTTTTCGAAAATTTATTTCACCGTAGAGCATTGGGGAGTTGCTTAAAAAATAGCAAATTAATTCTCATACAAGATCCAGTATAAAAAACTGCATAAAAATGCGTTCTTCCTATGTTTTTTAAGGAAAAACGATAATTTTTGGACTTGTGGCGCCATCTAGCGGCCGGCGCGTCAAACTAATCCAGCAATATTGTGATTTTTCGTTTTTCATCGATATCTCGCGAAATAAGAGAGATATCAAAAATTGTCACTCTTTAAAAATTATTGAAAATTGAATTTTCTACAAATTATGTTGTATAAAATTTTCTGTAGCTCTTCCCCCGTAGCCAGAAAATGCAAAAAACTGAATTTCCAAAAATCTTTTTTTTTCGCGTTTAAAGGCTCATAGTTAGTATAATTATTAATTATATACAATAATAAGTTGTATAAACCACAGAATTCGCGTTATTTCTGCCTTTTTTCTTGACGAAAAAAATTCGGATTTTTTGTCCATAACACCTGCTCCGTCCGTTAAATGAACAATTTTTTAATGTATTATTATTTATTACATTTGTAAAAACAATTCTGCGGCGCTCGAATGACAAAAAAAAATTTTTTTTTTTGGAAAATAATGAAATGTGAAAGGGATATATAACTAATATTACATTTCTGCAGAATAACATTGCGGCCTAGTGGACTAAGTGTCTGCACGCGAAGTCCGAGGACGCGGGATCGAGTCCCGCGTGCGGTATTTTTTTTTTCTGATAAAGTGATTTTTTTTTAATTAAATTCTTGTTTTTTAAATAAACTTTTTAAATAAAATTCAACTTCGGCACCTGTAGCACTATCTTGCAGAATTTTTTACGACTATTCTATTTTGGGTGACCGCGGCGCCATGTGGCGGTGAATTGGATAACTAAATTTTTCATGGAAAACTCGGAAATTTGTCTAAAAAAATTAGTTCGGCAATTTACCGCGGGGTGGCGCTGCGGTCGCAATTCGTGATTTTTCGTTTTTCCCCGATATCTCGCGAAATAAGGGAGATATCGCAAAATGTTACTCGTTATAAATTATTGCAAATTAAATTTCCTACAAATTACGTCGAGTAAAATTTTCTGTAGCTCTTAATCTGTAGCCACAAAACTCAAAAAACTAAATTTCGGAAAATGTTTTTTTTTTCGTCATTAATGGCAGTCAATTAGTCTAATTGTTAATTACATACTATAAGCAGTTGTTTAAGCCACGAAATTAGCGTTATTTTAGTGTTTTTCCGACGCTAAAAAAATCTTAACTTTTTTAAAACACTAAAATAACGCTAATTTCATGGATTAAACAACTCATTAGTGTATATAATTAATAACTACACCAAGAAGAAGCCTTTAATCACGAGAAAAAAAACATTTTCCGAAATTCAGTTTTTTGCATTTTGCGGCTACGGAT